>OZ024748.1:9078522-9093522 GCA_964016885.1 Eledone cirrhosa
CATTGCCCCCCCCCCCTACCCCTCTCAGTCTCTTTGTCTCTCTCTATGTGATAACCAAACCTCTCTAATTTCTCACCTCTCTCTATTTTTATACCCTTTCTTCCACTATCTTCTCTCCTCTTCTCTCTCTCTCACACACAATCTCACTATTCTCTCTCTCTCTCTCTCTGTTTAACTATACTTTCTCTTAACTCTTCTCTCCAATCCCTCTCTCTATATATATATACTCTCTTCACTCTATCTCACCCTATCCCCTCCCCCTCTATATTTATTCCACCATTATTTCTCCCCATCCCTCCCTCTACTTCACTTCTGTATTCTCTACGCTACGTGAATATGAATCACTACACAAACACACTCACACCACCACCTCTTACACCAACAACACCACTCAACACCACCAACACCATCACCACACCACCACCAACAACAACAGCAGCACCATCACCACACCACCACTAACACCACTCAACACCACACCACCAACACCATCACTCACAACACCAACAACACGACCACCATCAACGTCATCAACAACACCAACGCCGCCATCACCACACCACCACACATCACCACCACTCACAACGCCAACTCACATCACCACCAACATCACCACCATCATCATCATCACACCATCACCAACACTGAAACCACCACCACCAACAACAACAACAACACCACCACCAACTCACATCACCACCAACATCATCACACCATCACCAACACTGAAACCACCGCCAACAACAACAACAACAACAACACCACCACCACCACCACCACCAGCACCACCAACAACACCACCAACACCAACAACACCACCACCCACAACAACACCACCACCACCACCAACACCACCACCAACACCAACGCCAACAACAACAACAACACCAACAACAACACCACCAACACCACCACCACCAACACCAACAACACTTGTGGAGTAATTCATTTTCCTCATAAACTACTTTAATGGAATTTTAAATATTTTTCATGAAAATATTAATCAGATTCTTTGTGAATGTTCGATTCCAGGGAATAACCCGACCCCAAGGAATAACCCTAACCCAGGGAATAACTCGACGCCGAGGAATAAACACTTCTTTCCCTCACACCAAATAATGTTTACTGTTCTTCATTATTGGCAGTATCGGTAGAGGGTCGGACGCCATGCTTTGACGCATAGAGTTACGGCCCTTGCCATTCTGTGTTCAAATCCCGCCGAGGTTAACTTTGCCTTTCATCCTTACGGGGTCGATAAAATAAAGTACCAATAATGTACTGGGTTAATTGATGGCCTTGTGCCAAAAGTAGAAACAATTATTTACTTTCATATTTGTTGTATTATTAAATGTGGAGAGAGAAGGAGAGAGAAGGAGAGAGAGAGAAGGAGAGAGAGAGAAGGAGAGAGAAGGAGAGAGAGAGAAAGAGGGAGAAAGAGAGAGAGAAAGAGAGAGAGAGAAAGAGAGAGAAGGAGAGTGAAGGAGAGAGGAAGAGATATGTTTTCCTAACGTATATTTTATTTCCTATTTACAACATATATTGCTTTCATAATGTTTTTATTGTTGCTATTGTTATCGTTTTTATTGTTGTTGATAGCGTTTTTATTGTTATTTGTGTTGTTGCTATTGTTGGTGGTGTTATTGTTGTGAATGTTGCTGTTGCTGTTATGGTTGTTATTATAGTCGATATTGTTGTTGCTGCTGCAATTGTTGCTGTTATTGTTGCTATAGCGACGTTACAACTTATTTCTACAACTGGAGCAACGTAAAATAAAGTGTCTTGCTCAAGGACACAAACTATCGCCCACTTCGGAAACCGAACTCACAGCCTCATGATTGCTAAACCAACTCTCTAAACACCAAACCACGTTATCAATTCAACAGTTTACTGAACCTTACAAAACTTGGAGGAATATTACAACGGTGTAATATTATCGTAGAGATGTAAGTAATGTTTACTATGGCGTCACAAGATGATAAACTAAATATGTTAAAATCTAACTTCTACGTGATATCACTAGGAGGATACAACATGATTAAGGCGTTATATTAATGTTGAGACAATGTCAGTATGGCACTAGGGTGGGGCTAACATCTTAGGGGGCTACAAACAAATATTACAAAAAAAAATATATATAAAATATGGCTGCCAACTGTAAACATTCTTTGATTAATATTTCTGTTCTGGTGGGAAAGGAGGATATTTTTTTCCTACAGACTTTTTTAAAATACTTCTTTTGGAATATTCCTGATGATTTACAATACAATATTACGGTAAATATTGTTTGTTGTGGCAGCTTCAAGCTAGAATATGTTGTTTTCATTTAATAATTTCTAAACCCTGACGAGATTCTCTTTTTCTTTTATCTCTCTCTCTCTCTCTTGTTAGGAGGCAACTACCTTCAATAATATTTGTTTTTCTTCATAGACAAATTTGTTAAGTTTGGAACTAATAGATAAGTACAGACACACATTATATATATATATATATATATATATATATATATATATATATATATATATATATATATATATATACTTGCTCAACGAAGCCGGAGTCATTCTAACCCACCGACCCCAAAGCATCGTCGTGCTGAATATAAATATATATATATATATATATATATATATATGCAAAAGTTTTATTTAAAATTGTTGGGTTACAACGAGTAGATATTTTATAACTGATATAAAAGCACTCAACAGGTTTTGGAGTAGGTTTACGATATTAAACAAATGGAAACTATATTTATAAAACCATATTTATTTCATTATATATATTTCAGGGATATCATATTAAAAATATGGTATGCCTTCCTCAGACAAAATACAATATATAAACCGTTTTATAAATAAATTTGACATACCTTAAAACAGTGCAACTTCCATTTAAAAAGTTGATTTGGTAGTTGATTTAAATGGAAGTTGCACTGTTTTAAGGTATGTCAAATTTATTTATAAAACGGTTTATATATTGTATTTTGTCTGAGGAAGGCATACCATATTTTTAATATGATATCCCTGAAATATATATAATGAAATAAATATGGTTTTATAAATATAGTTTCCATTTGTTTAATATCGTATATATATATATATATATATATATATGCAAAAGTTCTATTTAAATTGTTGGGATACAATAAGCAAATATTTTTATAACTGATATAAAGCACTCAACAAGTATTTGGAGTAAACATACGATATTAACTTGGTGTCCTTGAAATATGTATAATGAAATAAATATTGTTTTATAAATATAGTTTCCATTTGTTAATATCGTATATATATATATATATATATATATATATATGAGGAAAAGTTAGAGCTTATACAACATCCTTGTTTCATAGATTCAATAGAAAACTCTGTGACATAATTGTGACATAATTGTGAACATACTCTCCAATATTAACAAGAGTGGCTACATCAGGCTCCATTATCTCCACAGGTTACTTTCTACGAAGGTTTGGGCATTTTAGTAAAAATCAACGACGAAGTTTTCATCGAGGTATCCAAACAGTGCAAGAAGTGTACCAAGGAAATATATGACAGATTACTACTGGAAACTTCAGTAGGACTGGTTTGGTTTTATAAATCACACTCTAGAACGTCCTTTAAAAGATAGATACCAGGAAAATTGGGATACATATATTGATGACATATTACTACTGGAACCCTCAGGAGGACTGGCTTGGTAAATAATATCTTAGAAAGTCAAAGAAAGTGGAATATATATATATCGATGACAGATCTCTGCAACCCTCAGACGGACTGACTGGTCTGGTAAATAACTCTTTAGAAAATCCTTTCAAATTTGTTTCTTAAATATTTAACGACTGATCAATTTATATGGTTTATGTTTATATTTACAGTTACTATAGATTTTAATGTATTGAACTTTTCACCTAGAATAAACTGATTATATTTATATAGCATGTAATATTATAATATCATATATATTGTTATAGTATCAAAATAACAAATCATTAATTAATTAGAACTGATATGGCACAACTGATGTCATATGGAGTGGGGGGGGGGGGTCACTGACCTAAATATACCCTAAAATGGGTCTAATGTGTAATGTTATTTAACAAATACACATATAGACCTACCTACGTGCACCGTTACAGAGAGAGAAAGCGAAAGAAAGAGAAAGAGAGACAGACAGACGGAGAGAGGGGAGAAAAGAAAGAGAGAGAGAAAGAGAAAGACACAGAGAGAGAGAGAGAGAGAGAGAGAGAGAGAGAGACACTCTCAGCGTAGAGAAAAACGGTCGAAGACCTGCAGACCTCTCTCTATGTAAAGAATTATCAGACCAGTCTCCAGCAGGCGATAGATTCTCGCAATGATATTGACATAGAAGTGAGTTGTGTTGTTTGTTTTCTTATTTCTGCTGATTACATTAAATAGAATTCGTTGTTGTCCTCAGCTAAATGATGCCAACCAAACTAAACAACCAATCATTAAAAACTAACAACAAAACTAAATAAAAAAAAACCCACAGAGAAACACTAGAAAACAACAGAAATAATCATTACAAACAATGTTTCATGTAAACCTCTACTTACACAAACAACATTTTTCTATGTCTAATGTGTTTACCGTTTTTATCATCATCATCGTCATCATCGTTGTCGTCGTCGTCGTTGTCGTCATTGTCATCACCACCAGTGCCATCGTCATCATCGTCATCATTGTCGTCGTCATTGTCATCACCACCAGTGTCATCATCATCATCGTCATTGTCGTCGTCATTGTCATCACCACCAGTGCCATCGTCATCATCGTCATCGTCGTCGTCATTGTCATCACCACCAGTGCCATCATCATCATTATCATCAATATCGTCATCACCACCATCATTATCGTCATCACCACCATCATCATCATCACTATCATCATCGTCATCACCGTCGCCATCACCACCATCATCATCATCACTACCAGCATCATTGTCATCACTGTCGCCATCATTGTCATCATCACCGTCGTCATTGTAACCAGCATCAGCATCCTAAAGATCGTCATCCCCACCCTCACAACCATCATCCCCACCCTCACAACCATCATCCCCACCCTCACAACCATCATCCCCACCCTCACAACCACCACCATCATCCCCACCCTCACAACCACCACCATCATCCCCACCCTCACAACCACCACCATTATCATTTATTGAATAATGGATTATAGTTGTTATTGTTGTTGTTACTTTTACTGTTGCTCCTGTTGTTGTTTTATTTGTTATTAGTACTGTTATTGTTGCTCCTCCCACATCATCACCTCCACCACCACCCCATCACCACCACCACCACCCCATCACTACCACCATCACCACCACCACCACCTCCATCATCATCATCATCACCACCACCACCTCCATCATCACCACCACCACCGTCATCACCAACTCCATCATCACCACCTCCATCACCACCACCCCATCACCACCACCACCACCCCATCACCACCACCACTGTCATCACCACCACCACCATCACCACCACCACCACCCCATCATCACCACTGTCATCACCACCCCCACCAACAACACCATCACCACCACCTCCATCATCACCACCACCATCATCATCATCATCATCATCACCACCACCACCACCACCACCACCATATATGTCTTCCATATTGTTCTTTCCCCCCACAACATACAATATCATTATTCAGTTATGTTTAGTTTGCTATCTTCTTCCTCTTACTACACCTCTTGCTATAGATGATAGAAAAAAATATCATCATCACCACCACCATTATTATTACTCTTATTGTTAATGTATTATTCTAACTACTCTCGTAGATATTATAAAAAAAAACTATCATCGCCATTATTATTATTATTATTATTATTATTATTATTATTATTATTTTTATTTATGGAGTTTTGTTTTTTTTTGTGTTATATTATTTTGTTGTTTTTTAATGGAGAACAGCTCTCCAGGCTGGGAAGATAGAAAAGACAATCTGTCTAGTTTTCTGAAATTTGATTTTCTTACAACAGAATGATGTAGAAAGATATTGTTCCACAGTGTTTGACACAGTTGCCATTGCACTCACCACCAGCACTGACAGCAGCAACAGCAATAACAACAACAACAACAACTACTGGTCGTTCTGTTTTTTTTTCTCCCCTGCATAGAAACTTCGATCCACTCTAGGTGACGTTACCTATATGTACATATCAATATACACAAATGTTTATATATATATATATGTATATATATATATATATATATATATATATATATATATATATATATATATATATATGTGTGTGTGTGTGTGTGTGTGTATATGTCTGTTTGTGTGAGTATGTATATATGCATGCATATATGTATACATATATATAGACACTAACATGAACATATATATTAAAAAAAAAACTATATATATATATATGTGTGTGTGTGTGTGTGTATAGGTGTGTGCATGTGTATATATATATATATATATATAGGTGTGTATATATATATATATATATATAGGTGTGTGCGTGTGTGTGTATATATATATATATATATATATATATATATATATATATATAGGTGTGTGCGTGTGTATATATATATATATACATATATATAGATGTGTGCGTGTGTATATATACACACACACACACACACACACACACACACACATACACACACATATATATAAAGTTTTTGGCGCCAATTACTGCTTACTGCCGAACGGTTCTCTATTGGAACAGCTTGCTTATTCACTTTGTTCCGTTGTTAACTTCTCATTGCCGAGTAGAGTTTTCTATTTTAACTGCAATTACAGCCAATCTCACTGCAAAATAGCTGCTAGGCTCTGCTTTTACTTTTACTTACTACATTTTTTCTTCTCTCGGTGGAAAATGTTGTCTAACGTAAGAGATATACACGTTAAGAGAGAAGTTTTTTTTAACACTTGTATCAGTCTTAGAATGTTGCTGCTATAGAGAAGCTTGACAATGTTTTCAAGTAGGAAAATTGAATATGGAAGGTTTTGTATAATGTGTTGATAATTGTAGAATTAAAGGATGTAAGAGTTGATACAAAGAGGAAATTATGTTACAGTATAATGAGGTTAAGCTGAAATGTTAAGTTGTTTGTATGGGTAAGAAGTAGACAACTTGGTTTAAATAACATCGACCTTACTTGAATCACCACACTGATTCCCAAGTTTTAAACAGTTGCTAAATTATATGAGTCAAGAACTGTGTTAAACCTTCTCAATGTTTTCTAATTTAAACTTAATTAAAGAATGCTCGGTAAATTGCTTCTTTTCTAATTGTCTTAATGAAGTAGATAATGAATACCTTCAAAAACAACGATATACTTGCTGTAGATTTGACCTCAATGAATTCTGCCATAGACAGAACTTGGTCATTAGTTTAAGTCAACGATGGCGACCCTTTGTAGCTCAATATCTCAACATTTTAATTTCTTTAACTATTCTATTATTGGAGTGCCACTTACAGGTATAAATGTATTTTAGGGTTAGTAAATGTTTATATGGAAAAAAATGAAATTGAAATTTCATTTCTCACTGTTAGTACGACTGATACTTAAATATAAGTATGTATGCGTACATACATATATGTATACAGACGTACAGTAGTATGTATATACATACATACATGTACACATATATATATATATATGTACGTATGGGTTTACCGAACATTTATTATCATGTTCAGTTTGTTTGTAAACAAACAGCCCAAATTAAGCCGTACAGTGTTCGGCAACCATCGTTGCCCTTTTGTTCAACACCGACAAAGGAACGATGAACTAGTTTCTAGCTTCTTAGCTGTCATCAGCACCGTATACCTTCCTGTCAATCGATTGAACGTTTGAAAGTATATACTTTCCTTATGCATATTAACGGCTGAGTAAATCAAACCAGTATTTTACTTCAAGAGAGGAAAGAATTGCTTGACAGATTTTACGGGCAAACCCAGCCGACAGGAGAACCAACGACACTACACTAACAAATAAAGTGATGTAGAATGACTTGGAACATTCTTTAATACTAATTCACTCGAGAAAACATTTTATGCTAAATGCCACAAATAACAAAGACATCATTAGGGACTTTGAGAAATTTAAATTATGCTTTTGAAATGAAAATATATCTTAATACATTCTTTAATTGTAAAATTTATGCCCTCTTCCATCCAGTTGGTTAACCAACACTAATACCCTTGAGGAAAATAAAAAAAATGAGCCCTTATGACAAATAAATCTATCCGATACACATACCCGCTTGAAGTTATGAGAGATAAGACGTAACAACATTCTATTTCTCTCTTTTAGCATCAGACAATTTTTGGCGGTATTCGTTCTGGCTTTCTAAGTTAAAATCCTATTGAGGTCATCATTGCCTTTCATCCTTTCGAAGTCGTTAAAAAAAGTACCAGTGGCATAATGAGGCCCATTCTCCCTTTATATATCTGTCAAAAAGGAACGATCGACTTTCGTCAAATCGGACCGAGGGAACAATGTTTCCGTTGGTCTTTCCAATTGCTTATACTATCTATCGGTCGCAACTCCAGGTAGAAGGAGCAACGTGAAATAAAGTGTCTTGCTCAAGGACATAACGCATCACCTGGTCCAGGAATCGAACTCACAACCTTACGATTGCGTGTGGCTGAGTGGTTAGAGAATTGGATTCGCAATCGTAAGGTTGTGAGTTCGATTCCTGGACCAGGCGATGCGTTATGTCCTTGAGCAAGACACTTTATTTCACGTTGCTCCTTCTACCTGGAGTTGCAACCGATAGATAGTATTACCAATTGGAAGGACCAACGGAAACATTGTTCCCTCGGTCCGATTTGACGAAAGTCGATCGTTCCCTAAAAAATATCTGTCAATTACTCTCTATCACTTGCTCTCCCAACTTCCGGGGAAGAGATCAGCTGTCTTCAGACATGGAGAGGAGATGGGCTTCACCAGGTTTAAAAGGCCCAAGAAATGCCGTACGTCACTACGTGACTCCTCAATACCACCAGGAGTTAGGGCTACATACAAATTAAAGAAGTCAATGTAGTTAATTATAAGAAACTAATTTATACTCAAACATACATTTTAACTATTTAGCCTCGTCTACTAGTGTTTCTTTCTGTCAGTTGTATGGTGTATATATCTATAGGATATATGGGGGGTAGGGGTAGGATGGGGACATAAGGTATGTGAGAGAGAGAGGGATGATATATTGTTGCTTGCCTCTTGCAATTAAGGAAATGGATATTGGAGAGTATAATGAGTGTATATATATATATATATATATATATTATATATATATATATATATATATATATATATATATATATATAATATAAGATCAAAAGATGGTTAAAGGAGTTCCATATATTTTATTATGCGCATTTCAAAAACAAACATCATCAAACAATAATATTTGCGTTTTCATCAGATAAAACAGGAGAACATGATATGAAGGCTAAAAAACACTTGTTGATAGTGCAGTTTTAAATCAACATATGAAAAGTGGTTTTAGATTGATGTGTGATATTGGGAAAAATATTTTATTTAGAGAGGGGGGGGAGAAAAGGATGAAAAGGGAAGGAGATAAGAGGGAGAGATGGGTGATAGAGAGAAAGAGATAGTTTTTATAACTGAGAGGAGATATATTTTATATAGAGGGGTTGAAAACCGTTGGAAGATACTGTATAAATTAAAAATTTTGAAAATTAACGAAGGGAGGATATGTGCGAGGAAAAAATATTTTATTTAGGGAGGGGGGGGGGGTTGGAAACGATGAAAGAAAGGGGAGGAGATGAGAGTGAAGGTGGAAAGGGAGAGATGGGTGATAGAGAGAAAGAGATAGTTTTTATAACTGAGAAAAAGATATAATGTTTTAATATAGAGAGGTTGGGAACCGTTGGAAGATAATGTATAAATTAAAGGAATTTGAAAATTAACGAAGGGAAATTATGTATGAAGATAGAGAGAAAAAAATAATAATTGTGGGTGAATATTCTAACGTCAATTTCAAAATTAGCAAAGAGAAAAAAAGGTTTATGTGTAGAAGGATTTGAGAATATTTAAGTGCGAAAGATAGAGCATTATTGAGAAGTGAAGGCGAAATGGAGGAATAGTAGCTGGCAATATCGAATTGAATAAATTTTAGTTTGTTTTTATTATCCAATTTGTTGAACCAGCTACTATTCCTTAAATATTCTGACATCACCACAGATGAACTTCACATCATCCTCACCGCACGTAAAACCATCCTAGAGTTCAACAACGAATATTGGACCAGAGCCGATACCTCTAACAACTTCGACATCACAATGGGAGCATCCGATTCATCCCAATTGACTGATTTAATTGGTATCTTCATTTTGAACTCTTTGAGTCGGAAAATTCCTCAACTTCGCGGTGGAATTTATTGTGACGATGGACTCTTTACTATCCTAAATTGCAATATAGTTAAACTTAATATTATTAAGAACAATATACGTAATCTCTTTAACCAACATAACCTAAAAATTGAATTTGATAATAGTATCAAACTAGCTAATTTCTTGGATGTATCTCTTAATCTTGACACTGGCCTATATTACCCTTACCATAAAAACAATGAGAATCTTAATTATGTTAACTTTAAATCTAACCATCCTACCAATATCAAGAATGCTATAGTTAATAATATTGGAAATAGAATATCTAACATATCTTCTAATAAAAACATCTTTGATGCTAACGCCAATTACTATAATAACGCACTTTCTAAAGCCGGCTATCCAGATAAAATCAAATATAATAAAGAAACAAATTCTAGGAAAACTTACAGTAGAATATTTAATCATAACCATTCCAATAATTTTAATAAAAGACCTAGATACAAAAACATAATCTGGTATAATGCTCCTTTCTCCATCTCTATTAATAACAATATTCCTAAATTATTTTTTAGTGCCTTAAATAAATGCTTCCCTCCCTCACATATCTATAGTAAAATATTTAACAAACACACCATCAAATTTTCGTATTCTACATCCTCCAATATTTCCAACATCATCTCTAAACACAACAACAAAATATTAAATACTAAATCTCTTCCTTCCAATATTGAATTTCATAATAACAGTAATAGTACTCCTGACGTCATTGTAAACCCTAGGCTAACTTCTGTAAACCCAAATGCAACGTCAAACACAACTTCGCTAAATGTTCATAATCCAACTCTAAATCAAGAAACTATTATTCCTATTATTCCTATCGCAAACAACTTCTCCAATCCAATTCCTTCTATAGATAACACTAGATCACTCATTAATAATCTCTCTAATTGCAACTGCCGCATTAAAAATAAATGTCCTCTCAACAACCATTGCCTCGATAAAAACTTAATTTATGAATGTAAAATTATAACTAGCACCAATTCCTTCACCTATTTTGGCTCCACTTCCACCTCTTTTAAAGCTCGTCTCTATAATCATCATTCATCTTTCAAATACAAACTTAAAAGAACTAACACTGCTCTCTCAGAACTCATATGGTCCTTAAAAGACAAAAACATTAAATATAACATCTTTTGGAAAAAGATTTCTTCTGCATCCTCATACTTGAACAGCTCTCTATCTAAAATCTGTAATCTCTGCCTAAATGAAAAATTTACCATTATCTCTAACCTAGAATCCATAATAAATAGACGCTCAGATTTGTTTTCTATCTGCCTGCATAAATTCCAGAGAACTTTTCACAAAGTATACAGTTAATATTCAATTCTTTATCAATTTAGAATCTTTTCTCAAAGGCACATATACATACACCTCTTTAAAATATACCCATCTACCTTACTTTAAAGGGCATTATACACTCTATAATACTCGTTTACTCATTACCCTCATTCTATCTTCTCGTAAAACAATAACATTTGTTTTTGACACTTTGAATATTCATCCGCAATCATTATTATTTTTTTTTCTCTCTATCATAAATCTTTTTAATCTCAATTTCATCCTTAATTTATTATTATATTTTTTTTTAATATATACTCATATATTCTTTAAAATATACCCATCTACCTTACTTTAAAGGGCATTATACACTCTATAATACTCGTTTACTCATTACCCTCATTCTATCTTCTCGTAAAACAATAACATTTGTTTTTGACATTTTGAGTATTCATCCGCAATCATTATTATTTTCTCTCTATCATAAATCTTTTTAATCTCAATTTCATCCTTAATTTATTATTATTTTTTTCTCCCTATCAACGAACTCATTATTAATACATATGAATTCAATATACAAACTTTAACTTCACATTATTTTTCTCAAATCCTTCTACACATAAACCTTTTTTTCTCTTTGCTAATTTTGAAATTGACGTTAGAATATTCACCCACAATTATTATTTTTTTCTCTCTATCTTCATACATAATTTCCCTTCGTTAATTTTCAAATTCCTTTAATTTATACATTATCTTCCAACGGTTCCCAACCTCTCTATATTAAAACATTATATCTTTTTCTCAGTTATAAAAACTATCTCTTTCTCTCTATCACCCATCTCTCCCTTTCCACCTTCACTCTCATCTCCTCCCCTTTCTTTCATCGTTTCCAACCCCCCCCTCCCTAAATAAAATATTTTTTCCTCGCACATATCCTCCCTTCGTTAATTTTCAAAATTTTTAATTTATACAGTATCTTCCAACGGTTTTCAACCCCTCTATATAAAATATATCTCCTCTCAGTTATAAAAACTATCTCTTTCTCTCTATCACCCATCTCTCCCTCTCATCTCCTTCCCTTTTCATCCTTTTCTCCCCCCCCCCCTCTCTAAATAAAATATTTTTCCCAATATCACACATCAATCTAAAACCACTTTTCATATGTTGATTTAAAACTGCACTATCAACAAGTGTTTTTTAGCCTTCATATCATGTTCTCCTGTTTTATCTGATGAAAACGCAAATATTATTGTTTGATGATGTTTGTTTTTGAAATGCGCATAATAAAATATATGGAACTCCTTTAACCATCTTTTGATCTTATATTATGCATACTCCAGTCCCACAAACTGTAGAGTGCTTCTTATCCGATATCTGCATTGCTTTATTGTACTACAATAAAACTCACCTCCTACATATATATATATATATATATATATATATATATATATATATATATATATATATATATATATATACCTCCCGTGTCTTCTATGTATATGAAGCGTTAATTGTATAAACAATAATTTCCTCATTATAACGTGTATATAACGTGTATATAAGGTGTATATAACGTGTATATATGTGTATAGATGATGGAAAAGAGAAGTGGAAACGTAAAGAAAGATGATAGGAAGAACTAGTTATGAGATAATATGAAATAAAACTTAAATATTTAAAGAAATATTTTAGCAACGAAACAAAGAGAAATAAGACTTATTCTAACGAGACAAAGAGATGGTAATATATATATGGAAAACAGAAAATATATTTTAATAAGGAAATTTGAAATAATGAGAACTAAGAAAAATATAACGAAATATAGTGTGACATGAAGATTAAAAGAGACCAATTCTAAGAAGATACAAATGGAAAAACTTGCATTTAATGGTTTCTCTAAATATATATAGATATATTCTGCTGCTAAGAATTACTTGTAATATGTGGTAAGGATTATTTGATGTTACATAAGTTAGAATAGCGATGTTTTCAAGGGAAATAATAGAATTATAAAGAATACTCACTTATGAATTCCTAATAATTTTCGGAAACTTTCTATTTGGCAGCTGCTCTAAGAAAAACATTGTGAATTAATAAATATCGAGAAATTAGCAACGAACTCTTGTTTCTGTTAGCTGTCTACTCTTTGATAATATTTGTATTGAAAAGAGGATAATTTATTAATCAATTAGTTAATAAGATGAAGATGGTAGCGGTGGTGGGGTTGGTATCACATGTTCCTGTTCTCAGATCAGCTTAATGCAGCTGAGAATTAGTTTCAAATACATCATATGAAATCATGAGGTTGTGAGTTCGATTCTCAGACCGGTTGATGTACCGTGTCCTTGAGCAAGACACTTTATTTCATGTTGCCCCAGTTTACTCAGCTGTAGAAATGAGTTGTGATGACACTGGTGTCAAGCTGTATCGGTCATTGCCTTTCCCCTGGACAACATCTGTGTTGTGGAGAGGAGAGACTGGTATACATGGAACACTGCTGGTCTTCCACAAACAAACTTGCCCCCCGGAATTGTGCCAGGTTCAAATCACAAGGTCATTCGTGACCGAAGGGAATCTTTACACTTACATAGACAAGAATAGGCTAGGACCTAGGTGTTTTTGTGTAGATGATCATTTGCATATAGTGAGCATTTGACTGGTGAAATAGTAAAAAACATTAGCAGGAACATTGTTAACATTTAACATAGTCTCACCATGAAAGAGAAGTGGAGGGGTTGAGCAAGAAAACAATTCAAGTGAAGGTTCAATTCTGACAATAATACTCGCCATTGGCGGTAGAAGGGAAGTAGGAAAATTGGTACGGCCGTGTGAGTGTGTGTGTAGAGAGAGAGAGAGAGGGAGAAAGAGAGAGAGATAGAGAGAGAGAAAGAGTGAGAGAGCGAGAGAGAGAGATATGTATATAAATATAGATGTATAGGAAGATAGATGTATATATGTATAGATGTATATATAGATAGATAGATGTATATATAGGTAGATAGATGTATATATATATATATATATATATATATATATATATATATATATATATAGATAGATAGATAGATAGATAGATAGATAGATAGATAGATAGATAGATAGATAGATAGATAGATAGATAGATGTATATATGTATAGATATATATATAGAGAGATAGATGTATATATGTATATAGATATATAGATATATAGATATATATATAGATATATATATAGATATATATAACGAAGGAAATGTGGAACCAGGTGGACCATAACGCACCAAAGTACTCAATACTTAGGGTA
>OZ024748.1:9096022-9098522 GCA_964016885.1 Eledone cirrhosa
TATGTACAATCATATATACACACTCAATCTTACATTCATATTTACATGCTCATATATGTATTTTTATATTTAGAAATAAATACCAAAACCTATATAGACACCCACCTACACATATATTCATACATATACTCTTACAAAAACAGATGATAATAGTATGGGGGAAAGGGGGGGTTTGGAGAAGGGGATCAAAGTAAATATATGTTTCAAGAAACATATAATATTTTCCGTATCTTAATTCAATGTATGTTCTTACATATTTTCAGTGCTAGGAAATACGAAATCTATGCATCCCAAAATAAATTTGTGCATTGAAATGTCCACACTTCAACCTGAAAGATCACAAATCTAACTTTAACTCTAATCCTTCTATTAGACTTATATGTCCCTCCAAATCAGATATTGGAATAATTAGCAAAAAAATTTTAGATAGAGTCATCCCACAAATAAGAAAATACGTTATTTTACCACTCTGGGAAAACACCTCCCAGGTAATTAATTGGTTTAAAAATATTAGGTGTAAATCTTCTGCTTCTTTCCTACAATTTGATATAGATAATTACTATTCTTCTATATCACCCATACTCCTGAACAAAGCATTAATATTTGCTAAAAATAGATCTAATTTAACTTCGGATGACATTAACATTATTACACATGCTAGACAAACACTTATTGAATTTCAGAATGAATACTGGACCAGAAATACTTACAGTAATCTTTTTGATATTACTATGGGTTCAAGCGATTCCGCCCAAATTACTGATCTTGTGGGCCTCTTTCTCCTTTTCAACATAAATGCCTCTTTTCCCCACCTCAAAGGTGGTTTATATCGTGATGACTGTCTTCTTCTTTCTAACAACCTTAGCCTTTCAGAAATCGAAAAAAACAAAAAGCATATTAGAACTTTCCTTAAAGACTATTATAATCTTAATATTACTTTTGAAAAAACAAGTAAAGTAGTAAATTTCCTAGATATAACTTTAGATTTAGCTACGGGTATATACCAACCTTACCATAAACCTAACCAAAACTTACATTACATACACTCACAATCTAATCACCCTAAATCTATCCTTAAAAACCTTGCATATAATATATCACTTAGAATTTCTAACCTTTCTTCTAACCAAGATGTATTTGATAAAAATGCGACCTTTTATAATGAAGCTCTAGATAGAAGTGGCCACAAAAATAGATTAGAGTATATACCTTCTACTAAAAATACTGAAAGCATACAGCATAATATTACCAACAAACACCAAATGAAAAGTACACACCTAAATGCCACCCACAGTATACCCCAAAATACTAAATCTTCTAATATAAAGTATAGTAACCCTCAAAAAACTACTCATCATACGACTATAATAAATATTAATAATAAAACTCCTAATAAAAAAGATAAAACACCTAAATCTACAAATATAACTAAAAATAGTTGTGGTGAGATCATTAACATTAATCCTCCTAGTAAAAATCATGATACAACATATAAAAATAATAAAAATAATAAACAACATAGAAACCGTAATAGACGAGTTACTTGGTATAATGCTCCTTTTAATTTACAAGTTAAGGATAATATTGCTAAAAAATTTTTTTATATCCTTGAGAAAAACTTCCCGCCAAACCACAAATACCATCAAATCTTAAATAGGTCTACAGTTAAATTCTCATACTCTACAACAAATAACATAAAACAAAATATAAGTGCATATAATGCATATAAATGTAAGAAAACCATAAGTATACCACCAGTACATCAAATTAACAATAATATCTCCTCAAATACAGAATTAACGAAAGGATGTAACTGTAGAAACAAAACAAACTGCCCATTAAAAGGGAATTGTCTTGTTAACAACATAGTCTATAAATGTAATGTTAAAACTAAAGATTCTATTTGCTCATATATAGGAGCTACCTCTAACAATTTTAAGACAAGGTATAATACCCACAAACATAGCTTTAAAAATGCCGCACTGGCTAATACAACATCTCTAGCAGAAAAAATCAATAGTTATAAAAATAAAAATATAAAATATGATTTGACCTGGAGTGTGCTCAAAAGAGCCACCCCTTATCAAAATAATAGAAAGGAATGTAGATTATGTTCCCAAGAACTATTTGAAATAATGAAGTCTAGGGATATCTTATTAAATAAAAGACAGGAATTAATTATATCGTGTAATCATAAACTAAAAAAAACATTTAAATATTATAAACCTAATTAATAACATTATTCTAGAATTTAATTTAATTTAAATGTTAATTAACCTATAAATTTAATTTAATTAATATTTTATTACAGATGAGAAAATATTATGTAATCATAAATTTTGAAAAACCTTTAAATATTACTAATATATACTCAGTAATTTAATTTATAGATTAATTTTAATTTATTTTAACCTTTTACTATAATTTTTTTTTATTATAATTCTTTTACAGATAAAATATAACAAAATAATATCATGTATCCTATGACGGAGAAAGAATT
>OZ024748.1:9103522-9121022 GCA_964016885.1 Eledone cirrhosa
GTCTTAAAAAGAAATGATAAGTGGGTTTCTTGTGTGGATACAGACGTGGCCGAATGGTTAAGGGGGTCACTTCTCAATCAATAAGTCTCTCGTTCGATCCCACTGTGTTACAGCTTGAAAAAAAATCTGATTTATCATAACCGTGGGTGAAACCAAGGATTGTGAATGAAATTGTGTAGAGTGAAAGTGTGTGGACGCTCCACCGATTGGATTGTACTTGTAATTCACATGACAAACCTTGTCACACAGAAAATCAGAAGTTTGCAGTTCCATGTTTTAAATGACAAGTGGCTTAAATGATATTATGTGATAAAAATAATAAAGTACAGACATGTAAGGTATCATCATCATCGTTTAGATATAACATTACCTAAGTGAAGCTGGTAGGACTATTTGCTACACTCCAAATGGGACATCTCATTTTGACGTCATTTGAGAAGAGAGAGAAAAAATAGCTTGAAAAAAGAAGCAGATCAAGAAAAGTAGATATATAAAATACGAGGGAAAAAAAGTGAGGTTTAAAAAAATATCATCTAAAGAAAGACAGCATAAATGTAACCCATTATAGAAACTAGATTTCAAACTAATTGCTTGTTTACGATTTTTCCAACATTTTTACTAGTACCATCACCGATTTAACATAAATACATTTAGAAATTTAATTTTTATTTAGAAAAAAAAATATCGACTGAAAATAAATTAGCTAATAATAATGCTGCAGGGAAATACCATATACGCTTTGAGAGTATGCAGCTTGAAATACATTTCTTTTTCAAAAAAAAATGTATATAGAATAATAAAATATATAAATGAGAAAAAATGTTTTAAAGAACTCTATAAATCTATAAGCGAAGATATAAGAGAGAAAAAAGTACAATATACATTTATAGTCATTAAAATATTAAGGCGAACAACTCGACTGTTCTGAATTTCCGGCCTATTTCTGGAATACTTTCAGCAAAACTGAGGATATGTGTTCAGGAATAATTTAAAACCTGAACTACATTAGACATTTCTATTAGTTAATATTGATATTGGTGACAATCTATCATCCCTTTGTTGAGGTTCAGGACAATTTACACTTCGATTTAATCGACTTTCTCCTCCCCAAAATTGCTGGCCTTGTGCTTCAATAAGAAACCATTATTATTGTTATCTGTGGCAGAAACATTAAAGCGTTAATGTTTATTGTCCTTAGGTACTGTGTTCAAATCCTACCCAGGACAACTGGGGTAATCGACTTAACTAAACCTTAAATTGCTGTCTTTGTACTTCAACAGTATTCTAATAAATATTGCCTGTACAGGTAATCAAAATCTGTATACATCTGTATACATATTTGGGGGACACCCTGTGTGTGTATGTATATATATATATATATATATATACTATCCTTGTTTCTGTTAGATTTAAGCTTTTGTTTAGTATTTAACGTCTGGAACGTTATCAGTCTCTCGGCTATTCTTGGTGTTGTTGTTGCTATTGCAAAATAATCCAGGATCAACCAGGAATATTGAGAACATGCCAAATCTGATTATCTCCTCTTTTCCTCAAGCATTATGCGACGATATTTTGAGGTTATTTTTTCATATCCTGCAGTGACAACGTAGAGACTCCATCGTTAACTCATACAAATGTGTTGCTTTCTGTAGAGGGTTAGTAACGGGTATAAACAAATATGGCCTCTGGGGGATGGTCAAATTAGAATGTTGGCATTCCCGGAAGACCTTCCAGTCGAGGATTGGGGACAATTTTTCAAAATTCCTTGCCCTTACAAGTGTTACCGAGGAAACATTGCAGGCTGGAGATAAGCTGTAGAGGCACAACTGGCTGGTTATCTGAAGCTGTTCTGTATACACGGAGAATAACACCGACCTCCGTTACACTCCTTCAGTGACCGAACATTGTTGACTGCCCGAAGAGACTGTTATCGCCTGTGGAACGGATCCAGCTGTCATCTAAGTATATTGTCATTATTATCACCCCACCGCCTTCCTTTGGTAAGGAATGGCATACAGCAGCTTTCCTCTGTTCGGTGTCTATGGGGAAAAAGTGTTAGTGTGACGAACAACACCAAGAATGGCTGATGACGGAATGTTTTCTCTTCGACCAAAACTTCAATCCACTTCTTTAAGTAGCACTTGAAGTTGAATATGAAGGTGGGGAAGTGACAAGACCCTCCCTGTAGTATAGTTGTTGGAAGGTGCTTGAGATTTGAGGGCTTCCTGTCACTGATATTATCTATATCTAATAACATATCAACTCATTGTTTGTGATATGGTTTCGTTATATTCCTCATTCTCTGTCATCATAAAGAAACATCTTTCATTAGTCAAGCAGAATAATAAACGTGTTGTATAGAATTTCTCTGAATCCAACCGATGTCAAATTTGAATTTCATCTTTCCGGAATCGATAAAATATAGTCGCAGTCAAATAGTGGGAGCGATTCAATTTTATATATATATATATATATATATATATATTTATATTTGTATATATATATACTTATTCATATGTGTGTGTGCGTAAATTTATGTTTATGCGTATATCTTAATCACTGCGATAGAAGATCCACTTCCTGTACAATCCTTAGTTACTGTTGCTATTTACTAGGATGGTCTCTACACAGAAACCTATCTAGTTTCTATACCATAACATGTCTATTTTCTATACCATAACGTCTCTATTTTCTATCTCAGAAGATGAGGAACTGGCAGAGTCACTCCGGCTCTCTGAGTTCAAATCCCTCCAAGGTCAACTTTGCTTTCTTCCTTTCGCGGTCTATAATCTATAAAAACAAAAATCGATTCCTCTCTCAAAGTATTTTCACTTTCAAAGTATTTTCCTATCATGCGAAGGTTTGGCTATATATAAAGGTACCCGAAAAAAACAGCGTATCTCGGGAACCCATTGTAACCCCCCCCCCCACACACACACACACACACTGTCTCTGTCTTTCTATTGTCTCCTATATGTAGGCCCTTGTGGCCAATAAATGAAATCATACTTCTATTTCTTTTTATTTATAATGTTACATTTTTTCTTCCACTCGTATTTTCAAATCATATTCACTTAAAAATACATTTTAATAATTAAAATATTGTCTGTTTAAAGGAAGCTGAAATATAAATACTCAGTGTACAAACAACTTGTATTTTTTAAGTCATTCTCACTTAAGAATATTTTTTGAATATGCCAAAATATATTTTTTTTAATCGTATTCATTTGAAAATGATTTTTTTTTTAAATTAAAATATTGTCTGTGTAAAGAAAGCTAAAATATAAATACTTACTGTACGAACAACTTGTATTTTCGAAATCACATTCACTTAAAAATATTTCTAAATAATTAAAATATTCTGTTTAACAAAAGCAAAACTATAAACATTTAAGGTAAAAGCAGCTCGTATTTTTCAGTCATATTCACTTTAAAATGTTTTTTTTTAATAATTAAAATATCGTCTGTTTAAAGAAAGCTGTAATATAGATACTTAAAGTACGAACAACTTGTATTTTTGAAATCATATTCACTGATAAATCACTGATATTTTTTTTTTTTTGTATTTTTTTAAATTCTATTCACTTAAAAATATGTTTTGAATAATGAAAATATTGTCTATGTCCGATTTACGCCAAACTTTTATTCCGTTTGTATTCCCATTTCAGGGTTATGTTACTTTCGGAGTATTTTCCCATTATGCACCGTTTTGGCTATTTATGAAGGTACCCAAAAAAAACCCATATCTTGGGATTTACGCGAAATCTGTTTTATTCCATTTGTATTCCCATTTCAGGGTCAACTTCCTTTCAAAGTATTTTCCCATTATGAGCCCCTTTTGGCTGTATTACATTACAGGCAAGTAAGCAATCACAGAGTTTTAGCAGTATATGGTTGTCAATCAAATTCTATTATATATATATATAGGAAGGTATAAACACGACCTTGATGCATAGAGGTTTTCACTTGAATGTAGCAAGCCCTGGCCTTCTCAATTCTTGTTACATACAAGCCTAAACCGTCGGGCTTATCATACGATTATACCCACTCTGCTCCATCTCATGCATAGACTACTGCTTTTGATCGTGGTCTCCACATTGAAAACTTTCAATATATATATATATAGAGAATTCACAAGAATCAAAGCTATGTTCAAAGCATTTATTCACTTACAATTGTTTCATCCAAACCTAGGCTTGGAGTCTTCGGAGCATTTTTCAATGTTTGTACATATAATTGACCTCCTTTCCAACGCAAGAGACATACAGATACATATATATATATTGATGTACAGTGGAGTGACATATATTATACTATATTATTTCTGTATAGCAATTTAAAATATACATAACTATAAAAAGTTTTAGTATATACATAACCATAAATAGTATCCTTAATATTATATATATATATATACACACACACACACACATATAAGACCGTTATCGCTTCTGTAAGTCATCTCCCCCTCAGTAAATACCCTAAACTGAACGCGGAAGGTAACAGAAAATGTGCGTGGGGAGAGAGAGGGGGAGAATTAGTTTACCGTGTCTTAGATTATCTAAACAATGTATTTCTCCAAAATTTTGGAACCGTTTCAAACGCTTTTTTAAATATATATTTTATCTATAAAATATACATAAATCATAGATTTCTTTCTCAAATTAAATATAGAAGTACTATTTGTTTTTCTACTTATTTTCTTAGTAGCTTCTCTATTATAGATACATCTTAATATATTCTACGAGTGTGATTTGTAGCGTTAAAACTTGTACAGGAATTCAGTCTCACAAATTTTAAATTACGTGGTTTGATAATTCAAAACAAGAACATACAATTCCTATCACGATTTCATTTCATTATATCTCGACTTATCGGGTAGGTCAACTGACCCCAAAATATTTCCTCAAAATATTTTTACAAGGTGTTTTTATTTTTATATTTTTCATGCCTACATATTTATTTAATCTTAACTATCGTCATAGACTAGTTTTCCATTGTTTGAGATATGTTTGCTATTTTAAATTCAATATGTGTGTTACATTTTATATTTTAAATTCTGTACGTGTTATATTTTTTTTTATTTTTAGATTCTGTATGTGTGTTATATTTTTTTTTTTTTTAGATTCTGTATGTGTGTTATATATTTTTTATTTTTAGATTCTGTATGTGTGTGTTAATTTTTTATTTTTAGATTCTGTATGTGTGTTATATATTTTTTTTTTTTAGATTCTGTATGTGTGTTATATATTTTCTATCTTAGATTCTGTACGTGTGTTATATATTTTTTTTTTTAGATTCTGTATGTGTGTTATATTTTCTATCTTAGATTCTGTATGTGTGGTATACTTTCTATCTTAGATTCTGTATGTGTGGTATACTTTCTATCTTAGATTCTGTATGTGTGGTATATTTTCTATTTTAAATTCTGTGCGTGTGTGTGTTTGTAATAAATAGTAACTTATTAGCCAACATAACAACCATGACGAATCAACATCACAGAGAAAATACAGATGACAATTATTATACTGGTTCATTACACCTGCTCAGACCTTCACACGGGGAATCCAAGTGTAAATTATTCCTATTAAAACACACATGATGTTTGCTTACTGAGATGGAACATTAGAAAGCAATATTTTCATGATATTTATATTTCAATAATTTATATTGGGAGGGTTTACATTGTTCAAGTTCATACAGGAGTCTAAAGCCCCCCAAATATTATAAATTTTACATTAATAAAAAAAAAAAAAAAAGCTAATACGGTGGAGTAGCAGTATCTGTAGAATGTCGGACAAGGTTAGCTTTCACTTTCATCCTTACTGGGTCGATAGAATAAAATAAAGTACCAGTAACACACTGGAGTTGATTTAATCGACTTTAATCTCCCTGGAAAGGAGATGGCCTCCACCAGGTTTTTAAAATATGCCCTAGAAACGCTGTATGTCAATACTGCGCCCCCACGACTTTCTCGGGAGTTACGGGATCATGTACGTACGCCTCTCCCTTCAGTGAGATGGCCTTGTGCCACAAGTAGAAACAATTATTAAAACTAATATTGAATAAAAAAAAAAATAAAAAATAAAAAATAAAAAAAGCAACCAATATATTTGTTTTTAATCCGTTCAATTTTTTAGAAAAGAAAACCGTTTTCTGTGTTCACTAAGTTTCATTTGGGAGAATCATTCGTATACCCACGGTACCTATATCCCGGTAGCCCCCCCCCCCCCCCCCCCCTTCATATAAGCTCAGCTTATTACATGTAATAGGATTTGACAAGTTATATATACAAATAAATGTTAAATGAAAGAAAAAACAAAAAACTGACAATACAGAAATGCAATGCGTAAATGTTAAATAAAAATATAATACAGACATGTTAAATGATATATATACATGTTAAATGATATAATACATGTTAAATATTATACATACATGTTAAATGATGTATATATATATATATATATATATATATATATATACATACATGTTAAATGATATACATTCATGTTAAACGTTATACATGAATATATTGACAAGTCAGCGCCAGTGCGACCACAGAGATTTTAAACAAATAAACTAAAGGATTAGGTCAAAGTATGTTAAATACTTCTGTCAATATAAGACCTATATTACGACCTCAGTGGTTGTAATTTATTGGTGAGGGAAGACTTGCCTCCTATTAGTTTAGATACCCAGATAATATTTCATAAAATACCATTACAGTGTGATAGATAAATATATATCTAATCAAATAAATAAATACACGGAATCCTACCTGATGTATTTTGTCTTCCTCTCAAATTAATCTGTTTTGTAAACCTTTTCAATATTTTAGATTCCGAAACGATCTGACTTGTGTGGTTGTTGTTCGGTAATTAATCGAGATTCGCTCATTTCTTGTTTCATTATGTAAATGAGTGATATGCGTTTATTTGTTTTAATTTATTTCGCATTTTTTCACATATATACATACACTATGTCTCATCCATTGACAATTTAAATTCCTAAATGTAATCATATATTCAATTCTGAAAGTCCCCAGCCCCTCACACATCTATCTCATGTTTTCCTAGCCTCTACAATTTGGAAAAAATTCAAAAGCAACATCAATCGTTATCTCCCCTCTCATTGGATTATATTCTTGTCCTTTTTCCCTTCTCGGTAACCCCTGGCATTTTACTGGCTTTTTTGCTTTGATTAGAGTGAGCAAAAAAAACTGACTGTATCTTTGTTCGAACGACTGGAACACTCATCTTCAGAACGACGGAGATCCAACACCCATGCACGCACTCACACACTCACTCTCTTCAGGTAAACACCGTGACAGAATGCTAATGATTTGCTTCAGACCAATGAAACTGGTCAGTTTAATCATCATACCAAGCTGCTGCCAAACCTTCATACAGACATAAATTCGCTGGTCACACTAAATATGTCACAGAAGATTTATCTATCATTTTCATTTATTGGTTTTTGATTTAGGCACAAGACAAGCAAGTTTGGGGAAAGTCAATTAAATGTTCCCCAGTATTTGACTGGTACCTTATTTTATTGACCTAAGGTTAACCGAGGCAAGATTTGAACCGAGAATATAAAGAACTGTAACAAATGTTGGTTTCTGATTTAGACACAAGACCAACAATTTGAGGGGGGGTGATTAAATCGACCCAGTGCATTACTGGTACTTTATTTTATCGACCCTGTAAGGATGTAAGGCAAAGCTAACCTCAGCAGGATTTGAAATCAGATCGTAAAGAGCTGTAACTCTATGCCATAGAGTATGTTGTCCGACGCTCCACCGATTTTCATATATTTTTCTCAGTAAAGAGTTTCAGAAAATCTTTTTTTTTTCTTTTTATAAAAAATATATTCAAGATTTTCTATTATACAATAAACTGGAGAAAAATTGTTGTTGTTAACCTTCCTAGAGATCTAATCTATACTTGGTTGTTGTTGGAACTGAAGTTGCTTGACTGTAAATTTATTTAATGCATTATTCAGCTGAATCTGTGGTTTGAATAATATTATATTACACGCTTATTAAATTATAGAATTCTGAGGCGTTTATTGATTGTTGTGAAACAGTCTGTTGAGAAAAGAAGAAGTAAAATAATTTCATGGGGAAAACATGTATATTTTAAGATGATGTTGCCTTCCTTAATAGTTAAGTTTATCTTTCTGTTGTGTCGTTGAGTTTATATTTAAGGAAAATATAACAATTCCAATATTTGTTTCACCATTTAAAGATTTGCAAACCGAAACAGGTAGGAAAAGAGGAGAAATATTGGTTTCTGATTTAGGCACAAGGCCAACAATTTTGGGAGAGGGAAAAGTCGACTAAATCGAACCCTGTGCATTACTGGTACTTTTATTTTATAGTAAATCCTTCATGTAGTTACTCAAGAAACGGTAGTTTACCGATATCTGGATTAATAGGGAGTTTGTGATAATTACAACTACTTAATACAGACCTTACAACCTTTAAAAACCCAAACGGGGAGAAATGAGGGAAAATGGGGATATTTTACATAATGAAAGCTATACCCCTTTTCACAAGAGAAGACATCTTTCAGTCCCGCCCCCCCCCCCCCCCCCCCCCCGCCACACTCACACACACACCTTCTAGCTATCGAATAAATGAGAAATAATATGAAAAACATGATATCGGGAGATAAGTGATTTAGTCAATATTGTGAAGAACATGATATCAGATGATATCAGATGATAAGTAATATTGTCGAGTAATTTCTTACAGTCTATGAATCAATCGAATCAATTGCAAACTGATTGAACATCGGTTTTCGCTGGAGGATCGTAAATTTGTATTTATTGAAAAGTATTCGGAAATGTTATGGCAAAAGCAGGCCAATCGTCATGAGATGCCAAATTGTGACCTGTGTATTTTGCCGACTGTCACCTAGGTGTGGTGGAACTGGGGGAGAGGGGACGTCCCCCCACCCCCAGTAATTATATCTTTCTCCCCAAGCTACCAAAACACACATCTATTTGTATATCCTCTACAATTTACGTACATGATATGTAGAGATAGATTGGAGAGGTAAATATAGATACAGAGAGGGGGAGAGGTTGGTGATAATTGATATAGAGATGGGGGAGAGTTCGTTGTAAATTGATATAGAGAGGGGGATTGAAAGAGAGTTCCGTGTAGCATATATAGAGAGGGTGATGGATAGAGTGAGAGGGAATAAGAAAGAGTGTTGTATGGTAGATATAGAGAGAGGAAGATTTTATTGTAAATTGATATAGAGAGTGGGGTTGGAAGAGAGTTCCTATAGAATTATAGAATAGTATTCCTAGATAGAATTATAGAATAGTATTCCTAGATAGAATTATAGAATGGTATTCTAGATAGATAGCATTATAGGATGGTATTCCTAGATTGAAACCGTCTTACATCTCTGTTCAATCAACGAATTATGTAGAATCATTCTCACAAGGGTGAAGAATTCATTGAATTGAGTGAGTGTGAAAGACCAAAGGTCATTATTGAAATTCTCTGGGTTTCGCAAAATACATAATATCTTATTGGAGAAGGTAAGATATTTTTAGAAGTCGACCTTAAGTAGGAGCGATAACATTAAGAAAGACATGAACGACAACGTATGATTTTGTTTTGAAAATTTTGAAAGTAGGTTTATAAAGATGAATTTTCATAACATTTTCGGAGTTGTCTCCGTGGCCTAGTGGTAGGTATTAGAGACGGTGGAGTTGGGTTCAATCCTGGTCGAGAGGTACATGTAATCTTTTTCAGTTTTTTTATTTTACAACCAATAGAAAATAAATACTGAAATGGTTTACCAGGAACCCTACTGCCGACCAGATCGAACTTCAGACCAGGATCACCACCGTCTATGATTCCTCCAACTAGGCCGTCGAGACTCTCACAAAAGCATAATGAAAATTAATAATTATAAACCTACTTTCAAAGTTTAAAAGATGTGGTGACGTTCATGGCTTTCCTAGAGCTATTAGTCATATTTATGGTAGACTTGTCAATCTTCTGGTTCTTTGGTAATAACCTATTATTCCTGTGTCTTTAACTGTTGTTAAATACAGATTTTTCATTGGAGAAGTTAAGATATTTTTCCGCAAAAATTTGATTGCAGTTTTATTTCCAATTATGTATTTTTCAAAATGATATTTATTCATTATAAAGATTAAATGATAACATTCTATATGTAGGTGGGCCACCTTCACCTGGCAGCCAATAATTTTAGACCCAGTCTGCAACTGTATATATATATAAAGAGAGGGAGAGAGAGAGAGAGAGGGAGAGAGATTCTATTTATCTCTATACCCACTCACCATCTCCCCATGTATTGAGTACTCCTATGACTAGTGGTATCCTGAGTCTCAGCATCACAGACTCTCTCTCTCTCTCTCTCTCTATATATATATATATATATATATATATATATATATATATATATAGGAACGAGTAGGACCCCGACGGCTGAGCTCAAGCCGTTTCGACGGCTAATTAGTCCAGAATTAGCCGTCGAAACGGCTTGAGCTCAGCCGTCGGGGCCCTACTCGTTCCTATTACCCACTCTACTACCCTAAGTATTGAGTACTTTGGTGCGTTATGGTCCACCTGGTTCCTTACCATATTTCCTTCGTTATATATATATATATATATATATATATATATATATATATATATATATATATATATACATATATATATATACACATATATATACACTCATTTCTTGCTATGGAGATATCAAACGAATATTTAACAAAGAGAAGGTCAATTTATCAGTATTCTTTTAAATAAGTAGAGTTAAATATATACGTTTTCCTATGTATTTTATCGAATATTTGGTAGTAATATTCGGTAAGAAATGGAACTGTGGAGGCATATATTGCGGAATGCCATAGTTTTAAGAGTATCCAGAACTGTAAAGAATGAACAAGATAGAATAGGAATGGTCAGCTAATCCAGCGACACAAATATTTCAAACAACTCTATTACCGATCAATACCCCCCCCCCCTCTCTCTCTCTCTCTCTCTCTCTCTCTCTCGCACTTTTGGTCTCTTTCTGTATCAGTTATTCTCTCTTTCTTGCTCTTTATATATATATGTATATATATATATATATATATATATATATATATATATATATATATATATATATACAAACATTCTTTCTTTATATATATGAGTGTATGTGAGTGTATGTGTATAAATATCTATATATATATATGTACTTTCTTTGTAAGTATGTACATATATATATATGTGCACTTTCTTTATATATATATATATATATATATATATATATATATATATATATATATATATATATATATATACATATATATATATATATATATATATATACATATATATATATATATATATACATATATATATATATATATATATATATACATATATATACATATACATATATATATATACATATATATATATATACATATATATATATATATATATATATATACATATATATATATATATATATATATATACATATATATATATATATATATATATATACATATATATATATATATATATACATATACATATATATATATACATATATATATATATACATATATATATATATATATATATATATATATATATATATATATATATATACATATATATATATATATATATATACTTTCTTTCTTTAGGTTCTCAATTCCGTATTCTAAACATCACCTCCCCCTCCTCCACCTTTTCCTACATCTCCCCCTCCCCTTCCCCACTACCACCCTCTACAGTTTCTCTTCCATTTCCGACATCAACCAGTGGAGAATTCACATCAATATACATATGTGTGTGTGTGTATATATATGTATCTGCATGTTTATATATGTGTGTGTGCATGTGTATGTATATATATATATATGTGTGTGTGTGTGTATGTGCGTGCGTGCGAATATATATATATATATATATACATTCGCACGCACGCACATACACACACACACACACATATGTGTGTGCGTGTGTATGTGCGTGCGTGCGAATGTATATATATATATATATATATACATATATATATATATATATATATATATATATATATATATATATATATATATATATATATATATATATATATTATATACATATGTGTGTGTTTGTTTGGGCGTGTGTGTTTGTGTGTGTGTGTCTGTATATGAGTGTCTGTGTGCGTGTGCGTGTGTGTCTGTGTGTCTGTGTGTGTGCGTGTCTTGTATGAGTGCCTGTGTGTGTGCGTGTGTGTCTGTGTGTGTGTGTGTGTGTGTGTGTATATGTATGTGTGTGTACACTCATATACACACATAAAATGTGCGTAAAAGGATTTGGTGAAGATCAATGCGCATGCGTTGTCTCCCTTCCCAATTTCACCAACGTACGTTTCTACAAAGTATCTGTTGTTGTATGTCTTTATAGTGGTTGCCTGAGGTCCAGAAAGTATAATTAGAATTGCGACCTTCTGGCAAGATCTACTGATTTGATGCTGTTCACTCCCTTGTTATACCGGTCTAACCCTTTTTATGCCACTGGGAAACTATTGATGATTCCACCTTCGACCTCTTCAATGCCAACTATTGACGGACACGAGATTTCAGGCTGTTAACTCTCTCCGATCAATAATCTCTAACCAGCTTCCTTCTCCATCGACCATTACCAGCTGACTCTGAACACGAGTACTTACATATAATTACATGTATGTGTTAGTTATCTTCATGAATGTGTGTGTATATATATACTCTAGAGATACATACACCACATAGACATACATACACCACATAGACATACATACACCTCATAGACATACATACACCACATAGACATACATACACCACATAGACATACATACACCTCATAGACATACATACACCACATAGACATACATACATTTCATAGACATACATACACCACATAGACATACATACACCACATAGACATACATACACCACATAGACATACATCTCATAGACATACATACACCACATAGACACATACATCTCATAGACATACATACACCACATAGACATACATACACCTCATAGACATACATACACCTCATAGACATACATATACCACATAGACATACATACACCTCATAGACATACATACACCTCATAGACATACATACACCTCATAGACATACATACACCTCATAGACATACATACACCACATAGACATACATACACCTCATAGACATACATACACCTCATAGACATACATACACCACATAGACATACATACACCTCATAGACATACATACACCACTTAGACATACATACACCTCATAGACATACATACATCTCATAGACATACATACACCTCATAGACATACATACACCTCATAGACATACATACACCTCATAGACATACATACATATCATAGACATACATACACCACATAGTCATACATACACCTCATAGACATACATACATCTCATAGACATACACTTCATAGACATACATACACCTCATAGACATACATACATCTCATAGACATACATACACCTCATAGACATACATACATCTCATAGACATACATACACCACATAGTCATACATACACCTCATAGACATACATACATCTCATAGACATACACTTCATAGACATACATACACCTCATAGACATACATACATCTCATAGACATACACTTCATAGACATACATACACCTCATAGACATACATACATCTCATAGACATACATACACCACATAGTCATACATACACCTCATAGACATACATACATCTCATAGACATACACTTCATAGACATACATACACCTCATAGACATACATACACCACATAGACATACATACACCACATAGACATACATACACCACATAGACATACATACACCACATAGACATACATACACCTCATAGACATACATACACCTCATAGACATACATACACCTCATAGACATACATACACCACATAGACATACATATACCACATAGACATACATACACCACATAGACATACATACATCTCATAGACATACATACACCACATAGACATACATACACCACATAGACATACATACACCTCATAGACATACATACACCACATAGACATACATACATCTCATAGACATACATACATCTCATAGACATACATACACCTCATAGACATACATACACCTCATAGACATACATACACCACATAGACATACATACACCACATAGACATACATACACCTCATAGACATACATACACCACATAGACATACATACACCACATAGACATACATACACCACATAGACATACATACACCTCATAGACATACATACACCACATAGACATACATACATCTCATAGACATACATACATCTCATAGACATACATACACCACATAGACATACACCACATAGACATACATACACCTCATAGACATACATACACCACATAGACATACATACATCTCATAGACATACATACACCACATAGACATACATACACCACATAGACATACATACACCACATAGACATACATACACCTCATAGACATACATACACCTCATAGACATACATACACTTCATAGACATACATACATCTCATAGATACATACACCTCATAGACATACATACACCTCATAGACATACATACACCTCATAGACATACATACACCACATAGACATACATACATCTCATAGACATACATACACTTCATAGACATACATACACCACATAGACATACATACATCTCATAGACATACATACACCTCATAGACATACATACACCACATAGACATACATACACCTCATAGACATACATACACCTCATAGACATACATACACCACATAGACATACATACACTTCATAGACATACATACACCTCATAGACATACATACACCTCATAGACATACATACATCTCATAGACATACATACATCTCATAGACATACATACATCTCATAGACATACATACACCACATAGACATACATACACCACATAGACATACATACACCTCATAGACATACATACATATCATAGACATACATACATCTCATAGACATACATACACCTCATAGACATACATACACCTCATAGACATACATACATCTCATAGACATACATACACCTCATAGACATACATACACCTCATAGACATACATACACCTCATAGACATACATACATCTCATAGACATACATACATCTCATAGACATACATACACCACGTAGACATACATACATCTCATAGACATACATACATCTCATAGACATACATACATCTCATACACATACATACATCTCATAGACATACATACATCTCATAGACATACATACATCTCATAGACATACATACACCTCATAGACATACATACACCACATAGACATACATACACCACATAGACATACATACACCACATAGACATACATACATCTCATAGACATACATACACCACATAGACATACATACACCACATAGACATACATACATCTCATAGACATACATACACCACATAGACATACATACACCACATAGACATACATACACCTCATAGACATACATACACCACATAGACATACATACACCACATAGACATACATACACCTCATAGACATACATACACCACATAGACATACATACACCACATAGACATACATACACCTCATAGACATACATACACCACATAGACATACATACACCTCATAGACATACATACACCACATAGACATACATACACCTCATAGACATACATACACCACATAGACATACATACACCTCATAGACATACATACACCTCATAGACATACATACACCTCATAGACATACATACACCACATAGACATACATACACCACATAGACATACATACATCTCATAGACATACATACACCACATAGACATACATACACCTCATAGACATACATACACCTCATAGACATACATACACCACATAGACATACATACACCACATAGACATACATACATCTCATAGACATACATACACCTCATAGACATACATACACCACATAGACATACATACACCACATAGACATACATACATCTCATAGACATACATACACCACATAGACATACATACACCTCATAGACATACATACACCTCATAGACATACATACACCACATAGACATACATACACCTCATAGACATACATACATCTCATAGACATACATACACCTCATAGACATACATACACCTCATAGACATACATACACCTCATAGACATACATACACCTCATAGACATACATATACCTCATAGACATACATACACCTCATAGACATACATACACCACATAGACATACATACACCTCATAGACATACATACACCTCATAGACATACATACACCACATAGACATACATACACCTCATAGACATACATACACCACATAGACATACATATACCTCATAGACATACATACATCTCATAGACATACATACACCTCATAGACATACATACACCTCATAGACATACATACACCACATAGACATACATACACCTCATAGACATACATACACCACATAGACATACATATACCTCATAGACATACATACATCTCATAGACATACATACACCTCATAGACATACATACATCTCATAGACATACATACACCTCATAGACATACATACACCTCATAGACATACATACACCTCATAGACATACATACACCTCATAGACATACATACACCACATAGACATACATACATCTCATAGACATACATACACCTCATAGACATACATACACCACATAGACATACATACACCACATAGACATACATACACCTCATAGACATACATACACCTCATAGACATACATACACCACATAGACATACATACACCACATAGACATACATACACCACATAGACACATACACCTCATAGACATACATACACCTCATAGACATACATACACCACATAGACATACATACACCACATAGACATACATACACCACATAGACATACATACACCTCATAGACATACATACACCTCATAGACATACATACACCTCATAGACATACATACACCTCATAGACATACATACACCTCATAGACATACATACACCACATAGACATACATACACCACATAGACATACATACACCACATAGACACATACACATACTGCAAGGCATAAATATATACATATGTATTTATTCCTTGCTTCAATACATACACACACATCACATAAACTGCAAAATATACATCTATAGAGTCGACTGTATATCATAACATGGACACACACACATACACATACATGTACACACACACACACACACACACACATACACACACGCGCGTACATACACACACGTACACACACACACACTGCAAAACAATCCCATTATATATATTCTCCTCTACATCAACACAGAGACATATGCGCACTCATAGACACACACACACATACACTGCAAGACAAACACATTCATACATATATATATATATTTATTTATTTATATACACAGACCCACACAGCAAAACACATAGACATAAGC
>OZ024748.1:9128522-9131022 GCA_964016885.1 Eledone cirrhosa
TGCCATACCCACCCACCCACCTCTCCCCATCACATACTGACTTACCCTAACACAACTACCTATGTCCTCACAATCCCACATACCCACCCACCCCACCCCATCACATACTGACTTACCCACCCACCCCACCCCACCTCATCATATACTGCCATACCCACCCACCTCTTCCCATCACATACTGACTTACCCTAACACAACTACCTATGTCCTCACAATCCCACATACCCACCCACCCACCCCACCCCATCATATACTGACTTACCCTAACCCTAACCCTAACCCTAACCCTAACCCTAACCCTAACCCTAACCCTAACCCGTCCTTCAATACAATGTCTTGACAACAGTTGTAATATCGTAAATATGTTTTATCATTTAGAGCGTTGTTAGTGTTGTTGTTTAGCGTTCATCCCTGTAATCATTCTCCGCTTCAACTCTGTTTCTCTCTTTGACCACCCTTCTCTCACCATCCCTAACTCCAAATATATATACACATATATATATATATATGTATATATATATATATGTATATATATATATATAAGTATATATATATATATATATATATGTATATATATATGTATATATATATATATATAAGTATATATGTATATATATATATATGTATGTATATATATATATGTATATATATATATATATATAAGTATATATGTATATATATATATCCATCCCTAAATCCGAATATATATATATACATATAAATATATATATATATACATATATATATATATATATGTGTGTGTGTGTGAGACCCCCACCTCACTCCACATAGCCACACACTCCCACCCATATTATCGTTCGTACACTCAAGACTTACTTCTAACGAATCATTAGAATACATATGTTTTATCACTTATTTCACAATTATCTCTATTTCGCCCCACTCCCCACACAAGGAACCCTGCTCGTCTATTAAGACAACTTCCCATCTACCCGCCCCCTAGCCCACCCTCCTATCCCCACCTCCTATCCCGACCGTCTAACATCTATGCAACGGTCTCCCTCTTCACCAGAAACCCATAGATAAACCCTAAACCTCAATTTATTAAACGAGACACTAACACCAACACCTCTCCAACCCTTTATAGCCACCCGCCTAATAACTCTACCCTTAAACTACTCCTGTTATATTCCTCAGGGAACATTCCGTCTCCTGTATATAACCAAATATAGAACCCATGAAATAGAATTGATAATCACAATTTTCCGAATTAATATATACGTATAGGAAGTGTGGTAAGGAACCAGATGGACCATAACGCACCAGAGTACTCAATACTTAGAGTAGTAGAGTGGGTAATAGGGAAATGTTTAACCCCGGCGGCAGAGCTCAAGCTGTTTCGACGGCTATTTCTGAAATAGCCGTCGAAATGGCTTGAGCTCTGCCATTGGGGTTAAACATTTCCCTATATATATATATATATATATATATATATATATATATGTACGTATTGTATATTTAATAATATCCCGGATGTTTATGAAAAACAGGAGGAAGTAATCAATGATGTTACCGTTTCTCACTCATAAGAGGTTATTAAGACTACATATCTCCCTGCCTTTTCTGAGGCTAAAGAACGCTAGATTCTTATAGAATTCTGCTTATGTTTATGAGCTGATGAAACTCATTTGCATACGGAGTGGTAGACATAGCGATATGCATTGTTCAATTTCTTTTGTGTGTATTTATTTATGGGGGGCTCTTTCTTTTTTTTTTTACGTTTCTTTCATCAGATAGTATATCTTCTCCAGCAGTGAATATATCAAATTTCCCACTGTGTGTGTGTATATATATATATATATATATATATATATATATATATATACATACATATACTTTCAGTCGAATACAGAGTCTAGTTTGATTGATAGCATTCCAGATAGATAGAAGTCGAAGTTAGCAATGTGGTTATACTAGCTTTATCGATACATCTATAATTCTGGGTATATTTGCTTTACTTGTAAACCTTTAACTCTATTGCTACAATAGAGAAATACAATAGCAATGAAGGAGAAAATCTGCAGAGTTCTTGTGGGTGTGAAGGAAACGTCTTTTGGTATTGAGTTACCTTCCTGTGGTTCTTTACGTTCTGATTTCAAATGTAAGCAAGATTAACTTCTGTTTTACGTTGGGTATCGATAACTAATAATTCCAGACTAATACAGGTGTTAATATCAATGACTATGGCCCGCCACCACAAAATATCTTGTCTGTATTCAATATATAAGTGATATATATCATTGCTTCCTTCTCTGTCTAAATAGGTGTTATAGTTACTGAGAATAAACTCTAAAGAATTCTTTAATATAAAGTCCACATATGATAATCTTCACACGTTTCTGATCAAGTGTTCACACACACTGCTTACTTTGTATAATATGGTTGTATCTATCGGCGTTTATTTTATATACACATGAATGTATATCAATAAGGTGCTATATATATATATATATATACATATATATATATATATATATAT
>OZ024748.1:9136022-9148522 GCA_964016885.1 Eledone cirrhosa
TACAGACATACACACAACATACATACACACAACATACACACAACATACATACATACACTACATACATACACACAACATACATACACACTACATACATACACACAACATACATACATACAACATACATACACACAACATACATACATACAACATACATACACACAACATACATACATACAACATACATACATACATACAGACATACAACATACATATATACACACAACATACATACATACAACATACATACATACATACAACATACATACAGACATACACACAACATACATACACACAACATACACACAACATACATACACTACATACACTACATACATACACACTACATACATACAGACATACAACATACATACATACACACAACATACATACACACAACATACATACACACAACATACATACACACAACATACATACACACTACATACATACACACTACATACATACACACTACATACATACACACTACATACATACACACAACCACGCGATTAACTCTTGTCTTTGATGTTCACATATATATTGCTAACAATGGCTACTGATGTCTTGACGGCTTTGTTATAGTCTTGGTGGTGGTGGTGGTGGTGGTGGCGGTGGTGGTGGTGGTGGCGGCGGTGGTGGTGGTGGTGGCGGCGGTGGTGGTGGTGGTGGTGGTGGTGGCGGTGGTGGTGGCGGTGGTGGTGGTGGTGGTGGTGGTGGCGGTGGTGGTGGTGGTGGTGGTGGTGGTGGTGGTGTTGGGCTTAATGCTATTGTTGTTGTCTTGGATGTTGTTGTTGGCAGTGATGATGGTTGTGGTGGTGTTGCTGTTGTTGTTGTTAATGATGTGTGTTGCTGTGGGCGACGACGGTTGTGTTGTAATATAAATTATGTACATTTCGGTATATTCCGGGTTCGTGTACCAGACAGGGTCGAAGAATTTAGAAGGAAGTTCGCTTGGCGACGTGTCTTTGTTTTGTTGTTTACAGAAGGTAGAATGTAATAATTGTTTCTACTTTAGGCACAAGGCCAGCAATGAACCAGTACATTACTGGTACTTTATTTACAGAAGGTAGAATGTAATAATTGCTATAACAATGTGCTGGTGTTTACGGCTTGCTGTGTTTTGTACGAGTGTATTTAATATATATTTTAATATTTCGTTAAAACAATTGTTTATAATTATAACTACTAGAAATGTCCGTTAAGAACATGCAAAATAATTTAATACTCTAATAATTTCCATTTCCATACAGCTAAACTGTATTAGTAGGACCTCGCCAATGACCATATTTGGAGTTAAGTGTTTGTATATACATATATACTGGCACACTGACACACAGAGACACACAGAGACACACATAGACACACATGTATAGACACATGTACATAGACACATGGACATAGACACATGGACACATGGACATAGACACATGGACACATGGACACATGGATATAGACACATGGATATGGACACATGGATATAGACACATGGACATAGACACATGGACATAGACACATGGACAGAAGAGTCTGTTTGTAAAATAAACCCACATGTGGCTTAGTATTTTGAGAAACATGTGCACCCTTAACACATTTCACGGAAGGTTTCAGCGGATATACACACATGTAGAGGCCTTTACAGGTTGGGTCTATATAGTCACAAGGTATTGGTCAACCGGAAGTTAAAGTTGGTGACACTGAGTGATACTGATACTTGGTGACATTTGGTGACACTTGGTAACACTTGGTGATACTTGGTGACACTGGGTGACACTTGGTGACACTGGGTGACACTTGGTGACACTGGGTGACACTTGGTGACACTGGGTGACACTTGGTGACACTGGGTGACATTTGGTCAATGTGCTGCGTAGTGGAACTGAAACCCAGAAACAAGAACCACAGGATTGTAAAATGAGAAATCCTTAACCACATATATAACTAAGAGTAAAAACAGTAATTGTTTCTACTTTTGGCACAAGGCCAGCAATTACCCTAGTACATTACTGGTACTTTATTTTATCGACCCCGTAAGGATGAAAAGCAAAATTAACCTCGGCGGGATTTGAACTGAGAACGTAAAGGACCATAATTCTATGCTGCAAAGCATGTTGTCTGATGCTCTATCGATACTGCCAATCCAGTAATGATATGTGGACGTTTCCAAAATACCTCCATCATTCACAGAATTCTAGCGACATCCACCAAACAGTTCAATCAGTCTATAACCACATGTGTCCCTATATTGAAAGTGATTGATGTGCTGCCAGTATCTTGAATCGATACATTTAATTTGTCTAATACAGATGGATCGAAGCCAAAGTCGTCTTAGGTAGACGTTGAACTTCAAATAGCGGCAGGAAATGGAGCTCCGTCGGTTTAGACGATGAGTGTTACTGTTGTTTGACCAATTCAACAGCCCGCCTCATGAAATTACTGTGTAAGTGGTTGAGTATTCCACAGGCACGTGTATCCAAGGAGATTAAGTCTGACACATAAGTTCAGATAGACGTTGCACTCTTTGGGAAAAGCTACTGTTTGGTTAATTATTCTCTCATACAGAATCTTGAAACTATTATTTCTATATTTAAGCAATTTATCGATTCTTCTAGAAAGAAAGCTTCGATGCCAAAGTGGCTAATCTGAATTCTATACGACAGAAGTGTCAATGTAAGATGTACAACGTAGATTATTCAGTACGGACTTCAAATAAGCATATCTCTCTCTATATCTCTCTCTCTCTGTCTCTGTCTCTGTCTCTGTCTCTCTCTATCTCTCTCTCTCTCTCACTCTTTTTTTTTTCCTGTCTCTCCATCTCTCTCTCTCTCTCTCTTTCTATCTACCTTTATCTCTCTCTTTATATATATATATATATATATATACTATTTATGTTACACATACATGTACGTCCGTATGCACATTCATAAACAGACATACAGATACACACGCACGTATATATATATATATACATAAATATATATATATATATACACACGTGTGTGTTTGTGGGAGGGGTACGAAAACTGGGAAGACCACAAACCAGAGAAGTACTCAAGGCATGGTGGGATGCAGAGAGGATATATTAATGAGATTCCACCACCAGCTCAAGGGGCTTCAGAATTCTTTACAGATACAAATATACATATATATATATATATATATATATATATATATATATATATATATATATATATATATATATATATATATATATATATATGTATATATGTATATATATATATATGTATATATATATATATATATATATATATATATATCATATATTATATATATACATGTACATATATATATATATATATATACGTATGTATAAATATGTGTGTATATATATGTATATATATATATATATATATATATATATATATATATATATATATATATATATATATATATATATAGTTGTTATATAGTAAGGTGTATTATTGGTTGTGTAAAACGGTCCAATAAATTTATGTTAGCAATATTAAGTTCTCCACGCTTTTGTATATCTCCAATTCCATTCAAGGGAACAGCTAGATGATGTAAAACGGAGTATAAGTGTCAAAATGAAAATCTGAAGGCAAGGTAAAATTCCAATCATTTTAATCACGACACATGTTTCAATAAGAGATAGATCCATCGTAAAGCCATGATCAATTATCACTGATCTCATCAGGTGAAAATGAATTGTCTTCAAATTCTTGATATGAGGGAGAAAATTAGCAATATTCACTCACAGAGTTTGTGGGATATGAGGGAATAAACTCTGTGGGTGAACATTGCTAATTTTCTCCCTCATATCAAGAATTTGAAGACAATTCATTTTCACCTGATGAGATCAGTGATAATTGATCATGGCTTTACGATCGATCTATCTCTTATTGAAACATGTGTCTTATTGAAACATGTATATATATATAAGTTAAAACAATGGAATAAGAAATCAAGTCATTAGAGATATACTTCACTGCTTTACGATCGTTTCTAGGTGATGATAATACATTGTAGCTATACTTCGTTATTGATCTATGTAAGGTTAGTTACAAAATATCAGATAAAGAGAATATTTACTTACATGCATATCACCAGCTGTTTTCAAAAGCTGTTTTGAAATCAGCTGGTGATATGCATGTAAGTAAATATTCTCTTTATCTGATATTTTTAACTAACCTTACATAGATCAATAACGAAGTATAGCTACAATGTATTATCATCACCTAGAAACGATCGTAAAGCAGTGAAGTATATCTCTAATGACTTGATTTCTTATTCCATTGTTTTAACTTATATCATGACTGTTTTCCTTTTAATGTTTTATTGTTTTCCGGGATTTATCTTAACCTGCAACTTTTTCAACATATGGATTACATTGAGTTCTTCATGCAGAATAGACCCCACAACTTACCGTGGATATCTCTGTGTACATATATATATATATATATATATATATACATATGTTTTGCAAAGTTATATATATATATTTATAAGGGGTGTAGAGTAGAGGAAGATAGATAGATAGACAGATATATAGATTGATAGATAGATATATAAATAGATAGATAGATAGATAGATAGATAGATAGATAGATAGATAGATAGATAGATAGATAGATAGATAGATAGATAGATGTCTATATACGTAACCAAGCCCGCCAATCGCCTTAACTTGAACATAAACAAATCTACCCCCTATCCTACGTTTTCACGAATAACTATAACCGCCGATCCCACATAAAATATGTTTATGTCAGACGTCTGTCAACTGGGATTTCAGTTCACACCGTATCAAATTATACCATATATATATATATATATATATATATATATATATATATATATATATATATATATAACTATGACCGTACATTTCCTAAACTCTGAACATAAATACCTGTAAAAGAAACCAAAGTAATCCACGAACTCGGGAAAAGGTAATCCGTAAAATCACATTCGACCAAACTAAATAAACCCAGGCCGCAAAAGGATAAGTAAAAATCGCTCATTACATTCTCAAGCATGTCTCAACCCTGCAATAATTACTGGTAGAGAAATGACAAATATCATCAAGCTACAGCCGCCGTATTATATAGTTTCTGTAATTACCTGCGGCGACTACGATTCTGTTCCGTAATTTACCATGCACCATATATGGAGTGGTCCTAAAAACATGTATATATATATATATATATATATATATATATATATATATATATATATACACTCAAACATACATACATATATATATATAGAAATATGCATGCGTACATACATACATGCATAGATACATATATATTCATACATACATATATACATATATACATAGATACATACATGCATACATATATGATGGCTGCCCCCTCGTTATCGAGTATGGTCATTGCACGATATACCATTATTAATAATTATTAATTAATTCTATCGTGCAATGCCTGTACGTGAAGATATTTTTTAAAGTGAGGAAAGACTGTGCACTGAGCCAATCCCACTCTCTGAGCGACAGTAGCTATAACCCGAAAAGAAGAAAAGATCAACATTATCGGTAACTACTGAGCCGCAGGTTTTATGTCGGAGTTATCCCAGTTTCCTGAGTTGCCTTCTCCTAGAAGAATGCCCTGACAAAGGCTAAGGGTCCTTCACTCCCAGTGGTTTAACCGCGCGATTGGGTGTCCAGCCCGCCTATTTCTATGTCCCCGCGCATATACACACACATGCACCCATGTATATACACATATACATATACATATATATGTACATGTGCATATACATATTTACACACTTTTGGATGGCCGTTAACTCTTAATAGTTCTTCCGCCCTTTGTCAGGTTTTGTTTTTTGTTCTGCAGGGTGCCCAAAATCACCCTCCTCACCAAGTAAACTTGGCGGGGTTGCTGGTTTAGTCGCCGACGAACCGACCATGCAACAGGTTGTACTGGGTTACATGTTAACAGTAGTACTCAAGAGGTCGCATACATATATACATACAAACATACATACATACATTCATACATACATACATGCATAGATACACATACAAACATACATTCATACATCCATAGATACACATACATACATACATACATACATACACATACACATACATACATAATCCACTGTTTTTGAATAAGACGTTAGTTTGACGTCGAGAACTGAGTTCCTTTGAGAAACTTGGATGTAAACCACAGAAAATTCTGGATATTTATAGCTGGAATTGTCCACAGCGTCCATTTTCATTAGCTACTGGTCACAAAACGGCTGCTGCTGCTTTCACTACTACCACTTACTACTACTGCTACTACTACTACTACTACCGCCACTACCACCACTACTACTACTACTACTGCTACTACTACTACCACCACCACCACTACCACCACTACCACCACCATCACCACTACCACCACCACCACCACCTCTACCACTATAACCACTACCACCACCACAACCACTACCACCACCACCACCACCACTACTACTACTATTACTACTACCACTACCACCACCACCCCACCACAACTACTACTACTACTACTACTACCACCACCACTACCACCACCACCACCACCAGCACCACCACCACCACCAGCACCACCACCACAACCACAACCACCACCACCACCACCACCACCACTACCAGCACCACCACCACCACCACAACCACTACCACCACCACCACCACCACAACTACTACTACTACTACTACTACTACTACTACTACACACACACACACACATACACACACAAACACACACTTTCGTGTTATACATTATAAGACATTATATATGTACATCCATTGGTTAAGCTTTCTCTAGAAGAATTGAATATATTCATATATATGTGTGTGTGTGTGCGTGTGTATGTGTGTGTGTGTACATACACACACAAACACACACACACACACATACACACGCTTACATCGCTATCTATCTCCTTATCTCTCTCTCTCTCTGTCGCTCTCTCTCTCTCTCTCTCTCACTTTCTATATATGTAAGTTGTTGTTTTTTTTTTGAGGGGTGGGGGACACCCTCTATATATTTGATATGCATATATATATATATACATATCTACATAGACATATACATATATATACACCCTCTATATATTAGATATATATATATGTATATATATACATATCTACATAGACATATACATATATATACACCCTCTATATATTTGATATGCATATATATATATATACATATCTACATAGACATATACATATATATACACCCTCTATATATTAGATATATATATATGTATATATATACATATCTACATAGACATATACATATATATACACCCTCTATATATTAGATATATATATATATACATATCTACATAGACATATACATATATATACACCCTCTATATATTAGATATATATATATCTACATATCTACATAGACATATACATATATATACACCCTCTATATATTAGATATATATATATATGTATATACATATCTACATAGACATATACATATATATACACCCTCTATATATTAGATATATATATATATATATATATATACATATCTACATAGACATATACATATATATACACCCTCTATATATTAGATATATATATATATATAAATACATATCTACATAGACATAGACATATATATACACCCTCTATATATTAGATATATATATATATACATATCTACATAGACATATACATATATATACACCCTCTATATATTAGATATATATATATATATATATCTACATAGACATATACATATATATACACCCTCTATATATTAGATATATATATATATATATATATACATATCTACATAGACATATACATATATATACACCCTACATACCTACATTAGCATATACACGAATATATTTGCGTGTGTGTGTGTGTGCCTGTGTGTGCGTGTGTACACTCAACCCTTCTCTTCTTCTCTACTGTCCCCTTACATCTACCTCCCCCCTCTCTCTTTCCTTTCTCTTAAGTCATCGCTGTAGTTTACGTTCCACTGACCACCACTAACAATTCCTTAGACGTCTTATTTCCCTGACAGTCAATTGGTTTCCTGGGCTGCGGCTCTGCTGGCCGGGTTGTCTGGTTATATGGTGGTCTAGTGCTGTGTAGATAAAGTCGTCTGCTAATCCGATGGTATGCTGGTATTATGGGCGGCTGGTCTGGTGGCCACCTGGTCAGGGGGGTCTGGTGGTTTGGTGTTCGGGTGCTCTGCTGGTCTGTTGGTTTGTTGATCTGGAGGTCTGCTGATCTGTTGGTCTGCTGGTCAGTTGGTCTGCTGGTATGTTGGTCAGTTGGTCTGCTGGTCTGTTGATCTGGAGATCTGCTGGTCTGTTGGTCTGTTGGTCAGTTGGTCTGCTGGTATGTTGGTCAGTTGGTCTGCTGGTCTGTTGATCTGGAGATCTGGTGGTCTGTTGGTCTGTTGGTCAGTTGGTCTGCTGGTATGTTGGTCAGTTGGTCTGCTGGTCTGTTGATCTGGAGATCTGCTGGTCTGTTGGTCTGTTGGTCAGTTGTTCTGCTGGTCTCTTGATCTGGAGGTCTGCTGGTCAGCTGGTCTGATGGGCGCTTCTGGTCTTTCCAATCCTAGCTGTTTGTTACTCACCGGTGTCCACAAAGGTTAGTCTCTAGTCTTGTACATCTACATTACCACTACACATACCACCCCCCATATATGTGTATATATATATATATATATATGTGTGTGTGCGTGCGTATGTGTGTCTGTATCCATACGTATGCATATAAATGTGCAATCCCCACTAGCCATATGCATGAATACGTACATACTTACACACTTGCATACATACATGCATATATATATATATATATATATATATATATATATATATATATATATATATATATATATATATATATATATATATATATATATATATATATATATATATATATATATATATATATATATATATATACATATCATATATATACATATCATATATATATACACTAGCCTTTTAGTGGAGTGGTGCACAACTGTGAAATTATACTTAGATACGATCGATAATTTGGCAAGACCAAGCCAAGCTTGGCCAGACTTGCTCAACCAACACTGACACCACCATCACCAACAACCACAACAACACCACCACCAACAACAACAACAACAACAACAACACCAACAATAACAACAACAACAACAACAACACCGCCAACAACACCACAATCAACATTACCACCACCAACACCACAATCACTAACAACACCACCAACAACAACACCACCAACAACACCACCACCAACACCATCAACATTACCACCACCACACCACCACCACAATCACTAACAACACCACCAACAACAACACCACCACCAACACCATCAACATTACCACCACCACACCACCACCACCACCACCACCACCACCACCAACCTTACCACCACACCAGCACCACCACCACCACCACCAACAACAACAACAACAACAACACCACCACAACACACGGAAAACCTATCTGACTACATTAGAACCGGCAAAATGACAAAACCCTTGTGGCTTCTACTGAATATAGCAAGTTGCATTAGCAGTGGTGTTGGTGTGGTGTGTGTGGTGGTGTTGGTGGTGGTGGTGATGGTAGTGGTGGTGTTGGTGGTGGTGGTGATGGTGGTGGTGTTGGTGGAGGAGGTGGTGGTGGTGATGGTGGTGGTGTTGGTGGAGAAGGTGGTGGTGGTGATGGTGGTGGTGTTGGTGGAGGAGATGGTGGTGGTGGTGGTGGTGGTGATGGTGGTGGTGTTGGTGGAGGAGGTGGTGGTGGTGATGGTGGTGGTGACGACGCTCTCCTTCATAGCAGCCATTATATATTTATGTAGTCTTGTTCTTATTCCTGTCTCTGATGCCACAATATGACTCTGCTTTGAATATAATCTACAATTAACACAACACAACACAACACAACACAACACAATACAACACCACACAACATAACACAACATCACATAACACAACACCACACAACATAACACAACACCACACAACACACCACAACACAATACAACACAGCACAACACAACACAATACAACACAACACAACACACCACAACACAATGCAACACAACACAACACAATACAACACACCACAACACAACACAACACAACACAACACAACACAACACAACACAACACACCACAACACACTACAACACACCACAACACAACGCAACACAACACAACACAACACACCACAACACAATACAACACACCACAACACACTACAAACAACACAACACAACACAGTATATTTGGGTTCGTGATTGTTATATCATGTGGCACTAGTCTTGAGCAAGACCTTCATATCACTCCTGTCAACTCAGTTAATGGGAGTAAACCGTGCAATGGACTGAGGTCTGTTCAGAAGGATTGTCATATAATCTCATTCACTTAACGTAGAAGAAAGACTCGGGATAAATAAAGTCTGGTGAGCCTCAGGTCTTGTGGCAGACTTTAGAATTTCTGTAAGACACTCACACGCGGGAGAAAAGCATGAACGCCACTCATTCACAAGAGAAACATGAATATGGTGACTGGTCGATTCTTTAATCATATTTATATATATATATATATATATATATATATATATATATATATATATATATATATATATATATATATATATATATATATATATATATATATAATATAAGATCAAAAGATGGTTAAAGGAGTTCCATGTATTTTATTATGCGCATTTCAAAAACAAACATCATCATGCAATAATATTTGTGTTTTCATCAGATAAAACAGGAGAACATGATATGAAGGCTAAAAAACACTTGTGGATAGTGCAGTTTTAAATCTACATAACTGCACTATCCACAAGTGTTTTTTAGCCTTCATATCATGTTCTCCTGTTTTATCTGATGAAAACACAAATATTATTGCATGATGATGTTTGTTTTTGAAATGCGCATAATAAAATACATGGAACTCCTTTAACCATCTTTTGATCTTATATTATGCATACTCCAGTCCTACAAACTGTAGAGTGCTTCTTATCCGATATCTGCATTGCTTTATTGTACTACAATAAAACTCACCTCCTACATTATATATATATATATATATATATATATATATATATATATATATATATATATATACACTCTTTCTAGTCATCGTATGACTCCATTATTGACCCTGATATTACTTCATCAAATGTTTTATATGAGGAAACATTTAATCAGAATACTGAAACTTCTCCTCCTAATGTTCCGAGCTGCTACAAATAACGATCTAATGTTCCAAACGATGTATTGAGAATTGTATGCAAATCTGTGCAACTTTCAACACAATTTCATCTTTGATTGTACAGAATATTTAAACCCTAGTCTCAGAAATATGTTGAACTGTAACTTCAACATGTAAAGCCCCAACTTTCAGAAACCCTTTCAACCGTAACTTGAATGGGTCACTTAACAGCAAGATACTTCCGCTGCCATCGAATAAAATTAATTCCACGATTGACCAATCGATAATAATCGATATACTGGCTTGATCAGATATGTTGTAGACAATATCCAAGTAAAAATTGAATTAATACCCCCACGTTTTCCACTCCTCTGTAACACATTATTTTAAGCAAAAATATCTGAAAGTTTGTTAAACACCCACGAACATACATCTATACACATGCGTATACACACATATGTGCATGTATATGTATGTATGTATGTATGTATGTATGTATGTATGTATGTATGTATGTATGTATGTATGTATGTATGTATGGCAATGTGTGTGTATGTATATATGTGTATGTATATATGTGCATGTATATGAATGTATATATGTATGTATATATGTGTGTATACGTGTATATATGTATGTATGTATATGCGTGTTAGCGAGTAAGTATATATGTATATATGTATAATAGTATGTTTGTGTGCGGGTGTATATATGTACACATGCATGTACGTGTGAGTATGTGTATATATGTGTGTGTGTGTGTGTGTTGGTGTGTGTGTGGGTGTGTATGGGTGTGTGTGTGTGCGTGTGTGTTGCTATTTTCCCCGCCGGTAGTCTTCACTACTATATAAAATGTCCTCTGTGAAGCCTTTTAACACATTTGTGGTTATTTTTAAAGTTTCCTAAAAATTAAAACACGGGCACATACACACATACACACACATACACACATACACACACATACACACTTACAAAGACTTACACACAATCACATATACACAACACCTACACGGACATATATACACACACGCACACACTATGTGAGCATACATATATATACGCACACACACAAACAGATGCGCACACTATATGTGCATATATACATACATATATACATACAAACATATATATATATATATATATATATATATATATATATATATATATATATATATATATATATATATATATATATATATATATACATACATACATATTTATATATATATATATATATATATATATATATATATATATATATACATACATACAAATATATATATACATACATATTTATAT
>OZ024748.1:9153522-9158522 GCA_964016885.1 Eledone cirrhosa
CACACACACACACACAACACACACCCCACACACACACCACACCACACACATTCGAAGCTAACAGACATATCTTGTTATTCTATCTTACAATGTTATATTTTCACCATGTTAGTGTGACATCCTAGACATTTTATTACGTCTGATGTGAATAGTAGTTCTTTAACTTCTCATTATATCTCCCTATCTACCTCTCTATCTACCTCTCTACCTCCCTATATACCTCTCTATCTACCTCTCTATCTACCTCTCTATCTACCTGTCTCCCTATCTACCTCTCTATCTACCTGTCTCCCTATCTACCTCTCTATCTACCTCTATACCTCCCTATATACCTCTCTATCTACCTCTCCATCTACCTGTCTCCCTATCTACCTCTCTATCTACCTGTCTCCCTATCTACCTGTCTATCTACCTCTCTATCTAACTGTCTGTCTGTCTACCTCTCTATCTACCTGTCTCCCTATCTACCTCTCTATCTACCTGTCTATCTACCTCTCTATCTACCTGTCTCCCTATCTACCTCTCTATCTACCTGTATCCCTATCTACCTCCCTATCTACCTCTCTATCTACCTCTCTACCTCCCTGTCTCCCTATCTACCTCCCTATATACCTCTCTATCTACCTCTCTATCTACCTGTCTCCCTATCTACCTCTCTATCTACCTGTCTCCCTATCTACCTCTCTATCTACCTGTCTCTCTATCTACCTCTCTACCTCCCTATATACCTCTCTATCTACCTCTCTATCTACCTGTCTCCCTATCTACCTCTCTATCTACCTCTCTATCTACCTCTCTACCTCCCTATATACCTCTCTATCTACCTCTCTATCTACCTGTCTCCCTATCTACCTCTCTATCTACCTGTCTATCTACCTCTCTATCTAACTGTCTGTCTGTCTACCTCTCTATCTACCTGTCTGTCTGTCTACCTCTCTATCTACCTGTCTCCCTGTCTATCTATCTATCTAGGCGCTCACGGCTCTCTGGCAGGCGGACCCGGCTGTCAGTGGAGAATCCACCGCGTCATTCTATAGAGGGCTGGTGGTTAGCAGGTGCGACGACGCCCTCGGAGAAGCCCTAGGCATGGAGGAAGACGAACTGGACAACCTGTTCGGTAGGACATTCAGCCCGGGATCCATGGATAACTTCCAGAGGTCCCTGGCCTGGCAGTGCTACAGAAGGGCTCTGTCCGTTCGAGAAAGGCTCTACAGACACGGGCGTCCGGGTAGCGACCCTTCGAAAAAGATCTGTCCCAGATGCGTGTGCGACGAGGAAACCGTTGCACACGCTTTGGTACACTACTCGGGCATTGCCGATCTGTGGGGCTATGTCGAACAACTGCTGTCAAGGGTGGGACCGATCCGGTTGACCACTGAGTCTATTGTAACGATCAAGCCACCTCCCCTCTTCAAAAACGAAGGAGAGGCGGTGTTTCTGTGCGTAATAGCCATGGCGAAAGAGGTTGTATGGTGGACGCGTCTGAAAGGACTGAGGTCAGACACCTTTCTCTCTGGCCAACAACTGGTCCGTTTCTTCCGATATCATTTCGGAAGAAGGATCAGGATGGAGAGAGAGGTGCTGCACCCCAGTCGTTTTTATGAAAGATGGGTGAAAGTGGCGAGAATGGCCCGTGTGAATGGGCCTTCACTCTACATCAGACTATAGGTGAGGAAGATAAAAGATCAAGGGAGCACCCCCTCTCTGTGCTCCTGAGGAGAAGGGTTGCACAATTTTTTCGGGGGTGTGTGCGACCCCCCAAGGCGCCTCCTCCCTATTGAGGATTTTGTTATAAAATTTATTTTATGTTGTATTTTATTTTTATATCTTGTTATTGCCTCCTCCTTATTGAGGACGCCTTGTTATGTAAACTCCCCCCATTGTACTTGTCCCACTTTTTGATGCCCTGGTGGCAAATAAAAAGAAAATTATCTACCTACCTATATATTTCTCCAAAATAAGGTACAATCAATTTCAAGATAATTATGTATTTCAACATTTCTTAACTGTAATCCGGGAGAGCAGCTCATGTGACCTTTTGATAGTTGAAGGCCTCCTATCCTGATGAAAGACAGTGCGACAGTTATCCACGAACTGAAACTGTATGCTTACAATAGAAGGTACATAAGTGTCAGGTGGTGGAGTTAAACTGAGTGACGGATTAAGTCTACCTACCACTCAAGACCTCAGAATTCAGAGTCGGATCAACTACCTCAAGGCATCTCAACTTCCACGTTGACTGCTAGCTGATTGTATCTACCCCAGAAAAGATGAAATATAAAGTTCATCTGGGGCGGGATTTTCCACCCACAGCGAGATGAGACACAACACACGCCACGAAAAATGATTCAATTATTTCAATCAACGTAACAACCTGCTCATTAGATTAACGCACAAGTGACTGAGCATCCCAAAGGCACGTGTACTTTTAACATAGTTCTCAGGGAGATTAAGTGCGGTTTTGTTGTTATAATTATAGGTACATCTTAGTTAAAAGAGGAAGGATATATTAGATAATGTGGTCCTAGCTATAATCTAAAACCAATAAATTTAGGATGGTCACAGCTGAAATGTCTTTGATCCTGACCTGGAACTAAACAACTACAAACAATGAGTTTGTATTTTATGACAATGGATTCATTGTTGAAAGATATATATCGAGTGGGACTAAATAGGGAGTTTACTAATATATCTAATGTCAGTTATATAGGTAGCCAGCTACCTATAGTATTTTGTGGCTTTCATTTCAGCACCTTCTTTATGTCAATATGTTCAATTAGTCGTTTAATGTCTCTCTCTTTATAACATGTATATCTCTTCGGTTTCTCTCTTTATAACATGTATACATATGTTTCTCTCTCTTAATATAAGTTCGGTTAATTATTTGACTGCATTTTGTTTTGAATAATGCATGAAGAAGCTGTAGCTGGGAAGAATATTTTTATCACTAATTCCAAAGGTTGTCAGGTTTTTGTTGTGTTTAACTGGTTATTTAATTCATTATGAAACGTCCGTGTCTTTCAATTGAAAAAAATACAGACTGTAGCAATGTGAGTGCGCTTAGATGCAATCAAACTAGAAGAGAAGATAAGAACTAGATGGTAATCTATTAAAATTCCATACTTTTTGAATCCCGTAATTGATAAAAAGTAATTTCACGGGGAATATTGTAATTAATTAAGACATTTTATTTATCTTAGTTCCATCTGAAAACGGTAAATTTATTAAAGAAAATTCGGATAAAGTAAAAGATATGAAATATCGATTAAGTCCAAGACACAATTCCATATAACTATAGTGTAATTGGTTAACATAACAATAATATATCTGTGTAGTAAATATTAATTTATACCAATATATAAAGTATAGTTTGTACTGTGATATAAACATTACTGTGAAGTTGTATAGACACTAGTTTATACCAATACACAGTTGATAGTGTCTTGTCTAGCAATGATAATGTAGATACACACCTTTGATAGTGTCTTGTCTAGCAATGATAATGTAGATATACACCTTTGATAGTGTTTTGTCTAGCAATGAGTCGATTTAATAGGCTTTCCTTCAATTGCTGGCCTTGTGCCTAAATCAGAAACCATTATTATTATTATTATGCTGACTTGTGGGTTTATGTCGAACACCTGCTGTCGCGTGTAGGACGGATCCGGCTATCAGCTGAGTCCATCGTGAGGATTGCCCCGCCCTCTTCCTTTAGCCGGGAAGGGCAGGCAGTTTTTATCTGTCTGGTGGCCATGGCGAAAGAGATAGTATGGTGGACACGTTTGAAAGGGCTGAAGACGAGCACTTACCTCTTCGGTGATGCCCTGATTGACTTTTTCAAATTTCATTTGAAAAGGAAAATCAGAGTAGAGAGGGAAGTGCTCTCTTCCCAGCATTTTGTTGAAAGATGGGTGAGAGAAGCAAGAATGGCCCGAGTGAATGGGCCTACTCTGAGTATGTGTCTGTAAATTAAAGGTGGAAAACTGGGAGAGGGCACTTGCCTTGGTGGTTAGGGTCACTGTGGCTTTTTAATGGGCTTTCTCCACAAATGTCCCTCCGAAGTCTCCCCCCTATTGGGGAATTTTTCATTGTTATCTTTTGTTACATCCTCTGTTTTTTGTATTTTACACGCAGAAATGCCCATTTGTACCGTCCTGTATTGTCCTGCACTGTCCTTAATGTCTACTTTATGTAAACCCTTGTGGTTAATAAAGAAATCATTATTATTATTATTATTATTATTATTATTATTATTATTATTATTATTATTATCGTGGCTAATAAAGAAATCATTATTATTATAATTATTATTGTTGTTATTATTATTCATTTTTTCATCTTTTTCTTAGAATCTTCGACACATTTTGCTGGAAGAAATTTCAAATAAAAATGTTTAAAAAAAATAAGTTTGAACTAATTGCAACAATCATAAACAACAACAATGACAACAACAACAACTACTACTACTACTACTACTACTACTACTACTACTACTACTACTACTACTACTACTACTACTACTATAAGTAAAGAGGACAGAACAGAAACATCAAAAACAACACCAACAACAACAACACCAGCAACACCAACACCAACAACACCAACAACAACAACACCAGCAGCACCAACAACACCAACAACAACAACACCAGCAGCACCAACAACACTAACAACACCAACAACATCAACAACACCAACAACATCAACAACAACACCAACAACACTAACAACACCATCACCAACAACACCAACAACACCAACAACACCAACAACAACACCAACAACACCAACAACACCAACAATACCAACAACACCAACACCAATACCAACACAAACAACACCAACAACAACACCAACAACACCAACAACAACACCAACAACAACACCAACAACAACACCAACAACACCAACACCAACAACACCACCAACAACACCAACAACAACACCTACAACACCAACACCAACACCAATACCAACACCAACAACACCACCAACAACAC
>OZ024748.1:9171022-9198239 GCA_964016885.1 Eledone cirrhosa
AGGGAGAGGGAGAGAGAAAGAGATAAGGGAGAGAGAGAGAATAAGAGAGATATAATAAGGGAGAAGGAGAGAGAAAGAGATAATAAGAGAGAGAGAGAGAATAAGAGAGATATAATAAGGGAGAGGGAGAGAGAGAGAGGGGGAGAGAAGGGTGTGGGGGAAAGTGAGTGAGAAAAACTAGTAAGAAAACTTCTAAACACAAAACTGATAAAAGACAAAAGAGTGAGATAAAATATGGTAAACATTAATAGGGGGGGGGGATTTGTGGGGGGGGGGCATATAGAGAGAAAAGAAACAGAGAAAATAATCGAAAAGTAATATTGATCAGTTATTGGGTGGTGGGAGGAGGGAGAGAAAGATAAACGACATAAAGGAAGTGACGGGGACAAAGAGCGTGAGGAGGGCAGGGCAGAGGAGATAAGATCGTGTGAGGGAGGGGGAAGAGGTGGAAGAAGAAGAAGAAGAAGAAGAAGAAGAAGAAGAAGAAGAAGAAGAAGAAGAAGAAGAAGAAGAAGAAGAAGAAGAAGAAGAAGAAGAAGAAGAAGGGGTGATGGGAGGAGAAGGAGGAGGAGGAGGGGTGGAGAGGAGGAAGAGAAGGAGGAGAGGAGGGGGTAGGAGGGGAAAGAGGATGAGGAGGGGAGAGGAGGAGAGGAGGAGGAGGAGGGGGGGGGAGGAGGGGAGGAGGAGGAGGGGAGGAGGAGGAGGGGGAGAGGAGGGGGAGGAGGAGGGGAGGAGGAGGAGGGGAGGAGGAGGAGGGGGAGAGGAGGGAGGAGGAGGAGGAGGAGGAGGAGGAGGAGGAGGAGGAGGAGGAGGAGGAGGATTAAACTCTATTGAGATGACAGAGGAAGAAAAAAAAACAGTGAGAAGAAAGTAAATAACAAAAGAGATATAGAGAGAGTAAGAGAGAGGGGGAGGAAGAGAGAGAGAGAGAAAGGAAGAAAGAGTGAGAGGAAGCGAGAGAAAGGTGAGGGGGGAGAATGAGGGTAGTAAGGTGATGGATAAGACAAGACCTGAAATATTGTATAAAGGAGTCATGTCATGGCGGGGGGGGGGTCATTTATATTTCATGAATGGAATTGTTGTTATACTTATTGATATATATATATATGTGTGTGTGTGTGTGTGTGTGTGTGTGTGTGTGTGATAGAGAGAGAGAGAGAGAGAGAGAGAGAGAGAGAGATAGAGAGAGAGAGAGAGAGAGAGAGAGAGAGAGAGAGAGAGAGAGAGAGAGAGAGAGAGAGAGAGGTGGCTGTCACTCGATAAACCAGCAAACCCTTCTTGATTGTAACAATGTTTTATTTAATTAAGTAGAAAAGTATACAGATCCCGTAAACGGCCCCTTAAGTCCAGATTTAGGGTAAAAGGTCCCCCGAAACATCATTTCTCCATGGTCTGTGTATCCATCTAAAGATATATCTTGTCAATGACTCTTTAAAATCAAGTTGAAAACTTCAAACATCTCATTTCGAATTTAAATCTTAAAATGAACTAACTTATTAAGACCAATAAAATACACCATTATGTAGAAACAATTATATATATTAAAATATACCAATATATATATTAAAATATACCAATATATATATTAAAATATACCAATATATAAATTAAAATATACCAATATATATATTAAAATATACCAATATATATATTAAAATATACCAATATATATATTAAAATATACCAATATATATATTAAAATATACCAATATATATATTAAAATATACCAATATATATATTAAAATATACCAATATATAAATTAAAATATACCAATATATATATTAAAATATACTAATATATACATTAAAATATACCAATATATAAATTAAAATATACCAATATATATATATTAAAATATACCAATATATATATTAAAATATACCAATATATATATTAAAATATACCAATATATATATTAAAATATACCAATATATATATTAAAATACCCCAATATATATATATTAAAATACCCCAATATATATATTTATATATATTTATATATATAGATATATTTAGATATATTTAGATATATAAAGATATATCTAGATAGATATAAGAACTGTAATTTAATTTGGATTTGATATTTTTTTTTAATTACATGTATCTATGTTGTTGGTCGTTTCTGTAATATTTGTCCATCGTATAAGACGAGAGCCATTGCTAGAATTAAATGTTAATGAGGACGGTAAGTTTGGAAATGAAAGGTCAATCCAATTTGGACGAGGAAACCTCACACCATTTATAGAATATACATAGTTGATAACGAACCTAACAGAGAGCCCTCTATGTGGTCACTCAATTTGTTAGAAATAGCAGCCTAATGCCTTTCAAGTTACAGTTTACAGTCCTGAAAAAGGATACAGACCTTGAAATACAGATGGGAGTGTCACTGTTGGAAAGTCTTTCGTTATAGTTTCAGCTCTATGGTTGATAATTTACGATTATACAACACCAACATGCAATTCCTACAACCACAACAACAGCTGTATAACAACAGCTTTACGACACACCCATATACACACACACACACACACACTCACACACACACTCACACATATATATATATATATATATATATATATATATATATATATATATATATATATATCGCTATAGACGTTGGACCCAGAGGCTTTGTGGCTGGAAAATCTGTCTATCATCTCGTGAAAGAACTTATTGTCACACTGATCTTGAAGAAATAAATTCAAGCAGGTTGTGTACATTTTATACATTAGGTTCTGGTATGCAATGGCTATGTAGAATGTGTGTGTGTGTGTGTGTGTGTGTGTGTGTGTGTGTGTGTGTGTGTGTGTGTGTGTGTGTGTGTGTGTGTGTGTGTGTGTGTGTGTGTGTGTGTGTGTGTGTGTGTGTGTGTGTGTGTGTGTGTGTGTGTGTGTGTGTGTGTGTGTGTGTGTGTGTGTGTGTGTGTGTGTGTGTGTCTACGTATATATACATATATAACTTGACATGATAACCTACAAATATACAGATTATAGTCGTATGTGTCTGTTATTATCACGGTGGAATATTACATTTTATATAGTAAGATATTATATAACTGTGATATTATATACTGTGATATTATATACTGTGATATTATATACTGTGATATTATAGACTGTGATATTATATAACTGTGATATTATATACTGTGATATTATATACTGTGATATTATAGACTGTGATATTATATAACTGTGATATTATATACTGTGATATTATATACTGTGATATTATATACTGTGATATTATATACTGTGATAATATATACTGTGATATTATAGACTGTGATATTATATACTGTGATATTATATACTGTGATATTATATAACTGTGATATTATATACTGTGATATTATAGACTGTGATATTATAGACTGTGATATTATATAACTGTGATATTATATACTGTGATATTATATACTGTGATATTATATACTGTGATATTATATACTGTGATATTATATAACTGTAATATTATAGACTGTGATATTATAGACTGTGATATTATATAACTGTGATATTATAGACTGTGATATTATATAACTGTAATATTATAGACTGTGATATTATAGACTGTGATATTATAGACTGTGATATTATATACTGTGATATTATATAACTGTGATATTATAGACTGTGATATTATAGACTGTGGTATTCTATACTGTGATATTATATACTGTGATATTATATAACTGTAATATTATATACTGTGATATTATATGCTGTGATATTATATACTGTGATATTATAGACTGTGATATTATATAACTGTGATATTATATACTGTGATATTATAGACTGTGATATTATATAACTGTGATATTATATACTGTGATATTATAGACTGTGATATTATATAATGTGATATTATATAACTGTGATATTATAGACTGTGATATTATATACTGTGATATTATATACTGTGATATTATATACTGTGATATTAATATACTGTGATATTATATAACTGTGATATTATATGCTGTGATATTATATAACTGTGATTTTATATACTGTGATATTATATAACTGTGATATTATATACTGTGATATTATAGACTGTGGTATTATATACTGTGATATTATATACTGTGATATTATAGACTGTGATATTATATACTGTGATATTATATACTGTGATATTATAGACTGTGGTATTATATACTGTGATATTATATAACTGTGATATTATATACTGTGATATTATATACTGTGATATTATATACTGTGATATTAATATACTGTGATATTATATAACTGTGATATTATATGCTGTGATATTATATAACTGTGATATTATATACTGTGATATTATATAACTGTGATATTATATACTGTGATATTATAGACTGTGGTATTATATACTGTGATATTATATAACTGTAATATTATAGACTGTGATATTATATACTGTGATATTATATACTGTGATATTATAGACTGTGGTATTATATACTGTGATATTATATAACTGTGATATTATATACTGTGATATTATATACTGTGATATTATATACTGTGATATTAATATACTGTGATATTATATAACTGTGATATTATATGCTGTGATATTATATAACTGTGATATTATATACTGTGATATTATATAACTGTGATATTATATACTGTAATATTATATACTGTGATATTATATACTGTGATATTATATACTGTGATATTATATGCTGTGATATTATATACTGTGATATTATATACTGTGATATTATATACTGTGATATTATATAACTGTGATATTATATACTGTAATATTATATACTGTGATATTATATACTGTGATATTATATACTGTGATATTATATGCTGTGATATTATATACTGTGATATTATATACTGTGATATTATATACTGTGATATTATATAACTGTGATATTATATAACTGTGATATTATATGCTGTGATATTATATAACTGTGATATTATATACTGTGATATTATATAACTGTGATATTATATACTGTAATATTATATACTGTGATATTATATACTGTGATATTATATACTGTGATATTATATACTGTAATATTATATACTGTGATATTATATAACTGATATTTATATAACTGTGATATTATATACTGTGATATTATATAACTGTGATATTATATACTGTAATATTATATACTGTGATATTATATACTGTGATATTAATATACTGTGATATTATATACTGTGATATTATATAACTGTGATATTATATAACTGTGATATTATATAACTGTGATATTATATACTGTGATATTATATACTGTGATATTATATACTGTGATATTATATAACTGATATTTATATAACTGTGATCTTATATAACTGATTTTATATACTGTGATATTATATAACTGATATTTATATAACTGCGATAGTATATACTGTGATATGATATAACTGTGTGATATATACTGTGATATGATATAGCTGTGTGATATATACTGTGATATGATATAACTGTGTGATATATACTGTGATATGATATAGCTGTGTGATATATACTGTGATATGATATAGCTGTGTGATATATACTGTGATATGATATAACTGTGTGATATATACTGTGATATGATATAACTGTGTGATATATACTGTGATATGATATAACTGTGTGATATATACTGTGATATGATATAGCTGTGTGATATATACTGTGATATGATATAACTGTGTGATATATACTGTGATATGATATAACTGTGTGATATATACTGTGATATGATTAACTGTGTGATATATACTGTGATATTATATACTGTGTGATATATACTACTTATGTTGTTGTTGTTGTTGTGGTGGTTGCTTTCTCTTCTATAAAACATTGTATGATGACAAAACGTAGATGATTGCTTGCTACTATAACCATACACACATACACACACACACACACACACATGCACACACAGACACACACACACACATACAAACACAGACACACACACATATATATGTGTGTGTGCGTGTGTTTATATATATATATAAATATATATGTATATAAGTATGTGATTGTATACGGGTATGTGTACGTGTGTGTATGCGCGTGCGTGTACGTGTGTGCATACGTGTGTATGTGTGTGTGTGTATACGTGTGTATGTGTGTATACGTGTGTATGTGTGCGTATGTGTGTGTATACGTGTGTATGTGTGCGTATGTGTGTATACGTGTGTGTATGTGTGTATACGTGTGTATGTGTGCGTATGTGTGTGTATACGTGTGTGTATGTGTGTATACGTGTGTATGTGTGCGTATGTGTGTGTATACGTGTGTATGTGTGTATACGTGTGTGTATGTGTGTGTGTCTATGTATGTCTGTGTAATGGTGGAAGAAGTCGGGTGGGTGTAGAATATATTTGACCTGTATTTTCAGGATTAAATATGTCAATGTAAAGAAAGTAGGTCAGTACCTCTTAATGTAACCAGATTGTCACAGCAACTGTGAGACAAGTGGTTCCGCCCAAAATCGCTGGGTGAGAGAATTCTGCCAACAAGGTCAACCCAACTATTTTAGCCCATCCTGTCACATCCTAACACATTCCTTAGCTATCCTGTTCGACTGGATTTTTTTGTCTTTTTTTAAACACCTATTTTTCCTCTTTGGTTTTTGTTTTTTTCGATTTTCGTTTTTTTTTGCGCTGTTTATTTATCTCAGCGGCAATCAAATCCAAGCCGCCGCATTTTCTCATTTTTTTCTTAATTTTTTCCAAGAGGTGGGGTCGGGGCAACTATCTTGTGTTTGTAAACACTGGTTTTACTGTAAGGTTGTTGTTGTTTTAATAATATATATACATATATAAATATGTATATATATATATATAATATATATATATATATATATATATATATATATATATATATATATATATATAGGAAAATGTTTAACCCCGACGGCAGAGCTCAAGCCGTTTCGAAGGCTATTTCAGAAATAAGTATTGAGTACTCTGGTGCGTTATGGTCCATCTGGTTCCTTACCACACCTCCTTCGTTATTTATATATATATATATATATATATATATCATCACCATCATCATCATCATTTTACATCCGCTTTTCCCTGCTTGCATATATAATCTATGCATGAGGCATGATGACTGAATTAAATCTTCCTTGTTCTCTGTGAAAATCTGTTAAACGTAAAACATCATCGTTTTTCAATTTACATAACCTACACAGTTTTGGTGATTATGTGTCTATTACACAGGTAGGTCCCTAAACTATTGGTTTCCAGGTACAACAGTAGTATTGATCATGTGTCCAACCGTCAACTGAAACAATAAGATGAAACAACAACAAACAAAAAAAGCTAATATTTCTGATGAGTGTAGATTTAGTAAACAATACAATTCTATAACTTTATCAAACATATATACAGTACAGATGAATGTCTGCGTGTACAAACACATACATACACACACACATACACACACACAGACACACACACACACACACACACACACACACACACACACACACACACAGACAGACACACACACACACATATATATATATATATATATATATATATATATATATATATATACTATATACGATATACTATATATATTCATATACATATATACATATTTACACACTCGCACACATCGCAACTCATTTCTACACCTGAGAAAACTGGAGCACTGTGAAATAAAGTGTCTTGCTCAAGAACACAACGCAAAGCCCGGTCCGAGAATCGAACTCACAACCTCACGATTGTTAGCCCGACTCTCTAACCACTAAGCCACATATAGGGGGGGGGATATTGATCATTATCCATTTCAAACAATAGTTATATCAATACATTTGATAAATCTCTGATATCTAAAAAAATCGAAATTTTTATTAAATTTACCACAAATATAGATTATTCAATTTAACGGTGTAAATTTAGTTTACAATATATATATATGGTGGTGGTGGTGGTGGTGGTGGTGGGTTCGCCACACTATCATTATCTCTGACTTCGGCTAAATATTAACCTGCCATATAATGTGTTGAATCTTCCACTTATTTCAGCTACTAGTCTAAAGAACCTATTTGTTGGCCTTAGAATACGTTTGCGGTAGTTTAAACTTCATTAGAACATATTTGTTGGCCTTAGAATACGTTTGTGGTAGTTTAAACTTCATTAGAACATATTTGTTGGCCTTAGAATACGTTTGTGGTAGTTTAAACTTCATGAGAACCTATTTGTTGGCCTTAGAATACGTTTGCGGTAGTTTAAACTTCATTAGAACATATTTGTTGGCCTTAGAATACGTTTGTGGTAGTTTAAACTTCAGTAGAACATATTTGTTGGCCTTAGAATACGTTTGTGGTAGTTTAAACTTCATGAGAACCTATTTGTTGGCCTTAGAATAAGTTTGTGATAGTTTAAACTTCATGAGAACCTATTTGTTGGCCTTAGAATACGTTTGTGATAGTTTAAACTTCATGAGAACCTATTTGTTGGCCTTAGAATACGTTTGTGATAGTTTAAACTTCATGAGAACCTATTTGTTGGCCTTAGAATACGTTTGTGATAGTTTAAACTTCATGAGAACCTATTTGTTGGCCTTAGAATACGTTTGTGGTAGTTTAAACTTCATGCACAAATTCACAATAACAAAATGGATGTTAACAAAGTCAACAGTTTTGTAACACTTTATAATCACAACAGATGGAAAATATTGTCTGTGTCAGTGTGTTGTGGAAGATGATGATGATTATAGTGTAGAATTATGCGATGCAGAAATCAGTAGTTTTACCGATTCCTAAAAAAGAACCAAAGGTTCCCACAAGAGCCGCATATTTTAAAAATATTTGCAGTTTTCATCCTAAAGAGAGAGAAGCTATAATTGTGAACTAAAGCTAATCCACTTCAACTATATCTTGTCTTGTCTTATCTTCTCAAGGTCGATAAGTAAATACCAGTAAAATACTGGAGTCAATGTAATTAACTGTTATCCTTGCTCCTTTTCTCCAAATGGTTGTCCATATGTCATAGCTAGAAGTCAAAGGCATACGACAATAGTCGCTAATATTTACAATAGATGTCCTTTATTTTACTAAGTTTATAAAGCGAGCTGATGATTGAGCCTTTACTTGGTCACTTATCTACAAGAAACAGTAGCTAAATTTCCCCTAAATCCTTTCCATTAGTCTTAACAAAATGAAGGATAGATTCGATCATGTAGACCTAGATAGAATGTGCGTGAAAATCAAACGAAAGAAAAGAACAAGACGTTTGTGACTGAAATAGCTTTTGATCATAAGTCTGTTAGATGACTATGGCCTAGGGCTAAACATCAACAGTATAAAAGACGGTATTTATTCAGAACATTCATATGATGTGATTGTTTAAGTGAAATATATATTTCTACACGACGGCTTTATCCTGTTTAGTACAGGGGATGTTAAAACTCTATTGTATTGACTCATACTTAATAACTTAGGCTTTCTCTTAATTAAGTATAATTTTAAGTGCTGACCTCTGTTGCATCGAGGCAAGCATCCGGCAAACTAAGCCCCCAGTCATGTGTTTATAAATATTCCCTGAATCCATTTCAGTTCATTTATGTCAGTAATATCCTTAGAATAGGCATGAACATCACAACAACGTTTTCTTACTATATTCAAGAAATGTTTCATTGTTTGGTGGTGTTAAGCATAAGAAACCAAGAAACTTTACTGTATGTAGTGTTTTTATTGCTGTTGTTGCTGTTGTTGTTGTTTAGCTCCAGATTAACCTTGACCTAACGTCAAATCATTCCAGCTGTGACCATACAATCTTATTTCTCTGTAGAACTCAAGACTATGTTGTCTAACGTGTCTTTTTTTAAGACGGTACTGTTTGACTTGAGGGAGATTTTGGCTGTTATTTCAAGCATGTAGAGACTGCTTCTTCGTTGATTCCTTATAGAGGTAATTGTTGAGTAGAGATCATCCATTGTTCTTGGAAGATCTTCCCCAGTACACATTACATCCTGACAAAGATATAGATCTTACATGGTGGACATCAACCTTGGTATGGCCATCGACAAATAAAGATCGATGAAAGAAGTACTGGGATCGATATGATTGACTGAATGCTTGAATTCAGTGCCCCAGCATGACCGCAGTTCAATGACTAAAGCCAGTAAAACGATGTAAAAACGAAATTCTTTAATTGCAAACATTGATAAAAATCATAGGTCAAACAATAATGTAAGATTAAATATGGAAGTCAGAAAAGTGAAAATATATATCGTGAACTATTAGTCTTTCTCTCTCTCTCTCTCTCTCTCTCTCTCTCTCTCTCTCTTTCTCCCTCTCATTATCTCTCTTTCTTTATTTCGTTCTCTCTGTCACTGTCTCTCTCTCTCTCACTCTCTCTCACTCTCTCTCTCACCCTCTCTCTCTCACACACCCCTCGTCTTCCCCGTTCCCAGTGACCAATATGAAGACCACTTCAAATGTCAGGAAACAGGTCATTACTCCGTCAAATCAGTTTATTTCAGGACCACCAAATAAACAATAGAAATCTCCTTCTAGACTCGGTTAGGTTTAACAGAGATAAAACTCCACTTAAAATTCTGGGTGAAAACATTTTTAATGGACAACAACAGCAATAAAACCACTCCTGTGTAGAGCGTCTATAACGATGTGGGAATGACTAGGGAATAATAACAATAACCAGACATGCCTTCTGCATAAATACTTCATAGTAAAGAGTAAAATGGATGTGAACATGTTTTAGACCCGGCACTGCCGAGCTCTTCCGCAATATCAGAACGTCGGAAGCCCGTCTGATGAGGGAGCCCCACGAGGTGGGGTGGCTGTTGCAGTGGGTATCACTGGCCATTGTCTGCAGGAATACTTTTGCTGTCTTGTCCGCGGGGCGCAGCCTCAATGCTGCCTCACTGGAACACCCTACTTACAGATCTCAGTCTTCCGACTCTCATCTATTTCGACCGCTCAAAGATACTTTACGAGGTCGATTTCCTTCGGATAAAGAAGTGTAGGAAGCGGTGCATAAATGGTTGCGGAACCAACTGAAAACCTTCTTCATGTGGACGACTAGACCAAGAGGGAATACACAAGTTTGTGGACCGCTGGACCAAGAGGGAATACACAAGCTTGTGGACCGCTGGACCAAGAGGGAATACACAAGCTTGTGGACCGCTGGACCAAGAGGGAATACACAAGCTTGTGGACCGCTGGACCAAGAGGGAATACACAAGCTTGTGGACCGCTGGACCAAGAGGGAATACACAAGCTTGTGGACCGCTGGACCAAGAGGGAATACACAAGCTTGTGGACCGTTGGACCAAGAGGGAATACACAAGCTTGTGGACCGCTGGACCAAGAGGGAATACACAAGCTTGTGGACCGTTGGACCAAGAGGGAATACACAAGCTTGTGGACCGCTGGACCAAGAGGGAATACACAAGCTTGTGGACCGCTGGACCAAGAGGGAATACACAAGCTTGTGGACCGCTGGACCAACTACATCGAAAAGGAAGGAGACTATGTAGAAAATTGATATACTTCTTTAACTCCTTTTGTGTAAATAAATTTAAAAAACAAGAGTGTGGATAATTTTTTACTTTCCCTCGTATATATATTTATATACACATTGGTGTGTGTATGTGAGAGAGAGAGAGAGAGAGAGAGAGAGAGAGAGAGCGAGAGAGAGAGAGAGAGAGAGAGAGAGAGAGAGAGAGAGAGATAAGCAGATATAACTATAGTACACAACACCTTTCAGCGACAAGAAGATGAACAACATTAACATTCTCACAGAAACAATTCTCCCGCTATTATTGAAATTGTTTTTCTTTGTTTTTTTAATCTGTGTATGAGAGCCTCAACTGCCTTCTACACACTCTCTACACTCTCACTCTCTCTCTACACTCTCTCTACACTCTCTCTTCACACTCTACACACTCTCTACACTCTCACTCTCTCTCTACACTCTCTCTACACTCTCTCTTCACACTCTACACACTCTCTACACTCTCACTCTCTCTCTACACTCTCTCTACACTCTCTCTTCACACTCTACACACTCTCTACACTCTCACTCTCTCTCTACACTCTCTCTATACTCTCTCATCACACTCTACAATCTCTCTACACTCTCACTCTCTCTTCACTCTCTCTACACACTCTCTACACTCTCACTCTCTTCACTCTCTCTACATTCTCTACACTCTCACTCTATCTACACTCTCTCTATACACACTCTCTCCTACACACTCTCCCTACACTCTCTCTGCTCTCTCTCTCTACACTCTCACTCTATCTACACTCTCTCTCTACACACTCTCTCTTCACTCTCTCTACACACTCTCTACACTCTCACTGTCTCTACACACTCTCTACGCTCTCACTCTCTCTACATTCTCTACACTCTCACTCTCTCCTCACACTCTCCCTACACTCTCTACACACTCTCTCTACACTCTCCTACACACACACTCTCTCCCTACACTCTCTACACTCTCTCTACAGACTCTCTCTACACTCTCCTACACACACACTCTCTCCCTACACTCTCTACACTCTCTCTACAGACTCTCTATACACTCTCTACACTCTCTCTACACTCTCTCTACACGCTCTCCCTGCACACTCTCTACACTCTCTCTACACTCTCTCTACACACTCTCTCTCTCTCTACACACACTCTCTACACTCTCTCTCTCTCTACACACACACTCTCTACACTCTCTCTACACTCTCTCTACACACTCTCTACACGCTCTCTACACTCTCTCTACACGCTCTCCCTGCACTCTCTACACACTCTCTCTACACACACACTCTCTATACTCTCTCTACACACTCTCTACACGCTCTCCCTGCACTCTCTACACTCTCTCTACACTCTCTCTACACACTTTCTACACACTCTCTACACTCTCCTACACGCTCTCTCTCTCTCTCTCTCTCTCTCTCTCTACACATACACACTCTCTACACACTCTCCCAATGGTCAGTGAATTACAGTAGAGACGCAGATTTAGAGATGTAGATTTCCCAACAAATAATATTTTCCTATTTCTATTTTCTTCTGTGATTGAGATTCGCGATAAAATAATTTTACAAACGTGGTTTATTCATGTTTTTCCCAGCAGGTGGAGTTGGCTCACACAATCAAAATGGCCGCACAAAATGGGTTTTTTTCCAGAAGAGAAGTTGTCTTTTTTATTATTTGATTATTTTATCTTAGTTTCTTTCTTATTTTTTATATATATATATTTAGGGGGGTGGGGGTGGGTGACTCTGTTGGAAAAAATATTTTGTTTTTTTTGTTTTTCATGTTTTTTTTTTCTTTACTTTTTATCCCTCTGTTTGTGTACCGACTATTCCTGGCCGTTACCCCACATACAGAAATACACACACACATATATGTATATATATATATATATATATATATATATATATATATATATATATATATATATATATATATATATTTATATTTTATATATATATATATATATATATATATATATATATATATATATATATTTATATATATATATATATATATTTATATTTTATATATATATATATATATATTTATATTTTATATATATATATATATATATATATTTATATTTTATATATATATATATATATATATTTATATTTTATATATATATATATATATATATATATATATATATATTTTATATATATATATATATATATATATATATATATATATATATATATATACATGTCGGTGTGTGTGTGTCTTCATTCCAGTGCACAAAACAGGTATATTTAGGAAAAACATTTGAAGGTTTTTTAAGGTTTTGACCATCGATACACACCTAGTCTCATCAATAACAAAATATAGTTTTCCACAGTGCGATTTGAACTCTGAAAGTAAAGATCAGTAACTTAATATTTTAAAGCTTTTGTTTGATACAAACAATTCTACCATAGATCAGCTGAACGTGAAAATATTTTGATATTACTTGTTAAAAAGTTTAAAATAAATAATATAACATGACGATTATTATCAATGTCTAAATGGTGTTATCACGATAGAAGACAATCTGATTTAGTGAGGTTTATACAGCAAGTATTAAGTGTTAAATCTATTACTATCATAAGTTTGATCTTGTCTTGACACTCTATCCTCAATAATATTTATATTGCTGTTTGCTTGACACTTCTACTAATATTCTCTTTTATTTGTTCCTTAATCTCTTTAATAGTAGATCTCTTTCCTTATCTGTCAAATATCCAAGGAGCTGTAAACGGCCATTACGTTCTCCTTTGTGGAAAGTGTTTTGACAACGACATGGAGAGTGATTCTCACACGACTACACCAGCAGTAGAAATATGATAGCTACACAACTGTGGAGCTAAAATAAACATATTACATTGTACAGAATTACATTAATATCTGTTCTCATCAAGAATACCTACGATCAAACAGAGCTCCTAAAGGATCATCTTGCCTTTTTTCAGGCTCAGTGTATCTTGGAATATATTATACAATGTGTCCTTTACAAAAACAATATTGTCTGACGTAAGCTGAGTAAGATTTAGCTACTCTGTCTGCCAAGTCGTACGACTACATAGAGCCTTCTACGTGCATCCCAAGTGAAAGGGTGTACCAAGGACATATGTACCCGTCACGTTATCCTCAGGTAGAAGTGGTATCCCAAAGACATGTATACCTTTCACGTTAGCCTTCACGCGAATTAACGTAACAAACTGACAATGCTTTATCTTTCAATTACAGCTACAATTCATTTATCCGGCGGGCTTCCACCCAGTTTCCGTCTACCTAATTTCACTGATATGTCTTCAATCATCGCTATACCATCGTAAAAGATACTTTCCCAACATGAAGTGGAACTTCTACAATTGTTATTCATCACAGATCTGAAGATAAAGACAACAACCTAGGTCTAGGAAAGTTTTAAACTCAGAACAAAGGAATGGTAGACTTGATAGATTATCCTGTCCCAAGAATCTAGAATGATGTTTTGATGTTTTTAGATGTTTCAGTCAAACACACGCCCCACAATTTATTCAAAGATTATTATTACAATCATTTTATTTGTTGTAAATGTTAATGTTTTGTTTTCTTTAATATTTCATTCATGATTTCACATGGGAAAAGAAAGATGAAAGAAAAGAGCGTGAAAATAAAAAGTAAAAACTAATTAAAGAAAAATCACAAAAAACCACATTGTAGACTTTAGAAAGATGGCTTCCAATAACAAGATTCTTGTTAAACTTGAATGACTACTCGGGTAAACTTGGATAGGTTAAAGATTTGTTTGAAAGAATCATTTGCTGAGTCTCAAGTAATATTGCATGAATGTGTGGTTCTAATAAACATTATTTGTTGTAGGGCGGTGAATTGGCAGTATCGGTAGAGGGTCGGACACCATGCTTTGAGGCATAGAGTTACGGCCCTTGCCATTCTGAGTTCAAATCCCGCCGAGGTTAACTTTGCCTTTCGTCCTTACGGGGTCGATAAAATAAAGTACCAGTAATGTACTGGGTAATTGCTGGCCTTGTGCCATTAGTAGAAACAATTATTTGTTGTACCATTAGTATTACTAGTACAGAGATTCTCCGTCGGTTTCGACGTGGAGTATTCAGTTGTTAGATTAACAGAGCTACCTGTTCATTGAATTAGTGTGTAAGTGGCTGAGTATTCCACAGAAAACGTGTACCATTAACGTAATCAGTGGACAAAATCAATGTGGTACAATATTTGACTCCGTCAGTTACAACGACGAGTATACCGGTTGATACGATCAACGAAACAGCCAGCTCGTGAAATTAACGTGAAAGTGGCTGAGCATTCAACAGACACGTATACCATTAACGTAGTTCTCAGGGAGATTCAGCATGACACAGAATATGACAAAGCTCGCCCTTCCAATTACAGGTACAACTCATTTTTTGCCAACTGAGTGGACTGGGGCAACGTGAAATAAAATGTCTTGCTCAAGGACACAACGCACCACCGTGAATCGAACTGACGACCTTTCGATCGTGAGCCGTATACCCTAACCACAATACCACGTACCTTCACATGAATTACAGGTGGTGCAGACCTGCCAACCTCTAAAATCCCAAACGGGGAGAAATGTGTCAAAATGGGGAGATTTTATATAATTGTTTCTACTTTAGGCACAAGGCCAGCAATTACCCAGTACATTACTGGTACTTTATTTTATCGACCCCGTAAGGATGAAAGGCAAAGTTAACCTCGGGGAGATTTTATATAATGAAAGCTATACCCATTTTCACAAGTGAAGGCATCTCCCACCCACCCCAACGTAGGTGGGAGATCTCCCCGTCAGACAGGGAGAGTTGACAGGTCTGGGTAGTGTGTATCTAACGGACTGTCCTTCACAATTTAAACCAAGAACTTATTGTGAAGCGAACTTCAACACGATTCTGTGATGTTGCATCTACAGTATTACTAGTCACATGACATTGTCATACACCTACAATAGCTCCACCTAGGTTTAGATACAAATATTACAGTTTTTTTAGTCACATGATGTGATACACCTACAGTAGCTCCACCTAGGTTTAGATGTAAACATTACCAGAGTGATATCAACAAAATTAAATTGGAAAAATGAAACCCCTTTCTGTAAAATGAGTAAATTTATTGATATATCAGGTAGGTTTATGAAACAAACGCAAACACACACACACGCATACACATACATACACGTACACATACACACATCGAAACATACATACTTCTAAACACACACATTATACACACATTACACACATAACAAACAAACACAAATACACACATATTTCATGAAATATCTATCAACATAAATTAACTGAGATTGAGTCCAATATATTAAAGAGGAGTTTTAGTTTGCAGAATGGAAGGAACCAACAACACAAGCAAGCAAAAAAAAAATAGATGAAAGTCTTCAGCAACACAGATTTCCGATAAATTAATATTTTAATGATCGTTCTAAATGAAGAGAATAGTTGTTGGCATTATTTTCCTTTAATTTTGCTTTCCTTATGCGTTGCCAAATATTAAAAAGTGATTAAAAATAAACATTTTCTGAAAGCTGAAAAAAAAATTTTTTTTTTTTTTTTTGGTTTATTTGATTTGCTATTATTTTATTCTTTCCTCGAATTCATTAATTTATTTTTCTAATATAAAATAAAATTCTTCATAGCAACGATGCGATAAATAGCTCTACATAAACATGGGAAATGTCTCATCAAAAACCTTTAATGTTAAGTAATAGAATCTACATCCTACTGCAATACATCGTCATGATATACATATTGTGGTGTGACACAGTGTTGTGGTGTGACACAGTGTTGTGGTGTGACACAGTGTTGTGGTGTGACACAGTCTTGTGGTGTGATAGTGTCGTGGTGTGACACAGTCTTGTGGTGTGACACAGTCTTGTGGTGTGACACAGTCGTGTGGTGTGACACAGTCGTGTGGTGTGATAGTGTTGTGGTGTGACACAGTGTTGTGGTGTGACACAGTCTTGTGGTGTGACACAGTCGTGTGGTGTGACACAGTCGTGTGGTGTAACACAGTCTTGTGGTGTGATAGTGTTGTGGTGTGACATAGTCTTGTGGTGTGACACAGTCTTGTGGTGTGACAGTCTTGTGGTGTGATAGTGTTGTGGTGTGACAGTCTTGTGGTGTGATAGTGTTGTGGTGTGACATAGTGTTGTGCTGTGACACAGTGTTGTGATGTGACACAGTGTTGTGCTGTGACACAGTGTTGTGGTGTGACACAGTGTTGTGGTGTGACAAGTGTTATGGTGTGACACAGTGTTGTGGTGTGACACAGTGTTGTGGTGTGACACAGTGTTGTGGTGTGACACAGTCTTGTGGTGTGATAGTGTTGTGGTGTGACACAGTCTTGTGGTGTGACACAGTCTTGTGGTGTGACACAGTCGTGTGGTGTGAAACAGTCGTGTGGTGTGATAGTGTTGTGGTGTGACACAGTGTTGTGGTGTGACACAGTCTTGTGGTGTGACACAGTCGTGTGGTGTGACACAGTCGTGTGGTGTAACACAGTCTTGTGGTGTGATAGTGTTGTGGTGTGACATAGTCTTGTGGTGTGACACAGTCTTGTGGTGTGACAGTCTTGTGGTGTGATAGTGTTGTGGTGTGACAGTCTTGTGGTGTGATAGTGTTGTGGTGTGACATAGTGTTGTGCTGTGACACAGTGTTGTGATGTGACACAGTGTTGTGCTGTGACACAGTGTTGTGGTGTGACACAGTGTTGTGGTGGGACACAGTGTTGTGGTGTTGTGGTGTGACAGAGTATTGTGGTGTTGTGGTGACAGAGTATTGTAGTATGACAGAGAATTGTGGTGTTGTGGTATGACAGAGTATTGTGGTCTGACAGAGTATTGTGGTCTGACAGAGTATTGTGGTCTGACAGAGTATTGTGGTATTGTGGTCTGACAGAGTATTGTGGTATGACAGAGTATTGTGGTATGACAGAGTATTGTGGTGTTGTGATCTGACAGAGTATTGTGGTGGTGTGATATGACAGAGTATTGTGGTGGTGTGATATGACAGAGTATTGTGGTGTTGTGGTCTGACAGAGTATTGTGGTGGTGTGATATGACAGAGTATTGTGGTGGTGTGATATGACAGAGTATTGGAGTGTTGTAGTATGACAGAGTATTGTGGTGTTGTGGTCTGACAGAGTATCGACGTGATGTTGTATGACAGAGTATTGTGGTGGTGTGATATGACAGACTATTGGAGTGTTGTAGTATGACAGAGTATTAAAGTACTGATATATCGATATGCTGCAGTATGACAGAGGAAGGAATTAATCGATTAGTCCCAAATCACTTGTGAGGTAGGGATCACTGACAGGGATTGAAATATATTGACAAGGAGAGTTATTTATAAGAAACATTAAGTATGGGCTAATTCCACAATAAACATCTACAACAAAAGGTAGGAACTATAGAAGTGATTGTAAAGTGATTTATTCGGACTGTTGACCACATCTATGGTATTGTAATCACAACGTTTTGGTCATCTCTCACCTGGGGTCGAATGATTGATTCGGTTGGAAATTCTGAGAATATTACTGTAGACTACAGATACAGGAGAAGACTAGGTTGATACCTGAAGAATAGTGGGAGTTGGATACCTGAGGAGCATGGAAGTTGGGTACCTGAGGAGTAGCGGGACTTGGGTACCTGAAGAGTAGCGGAGGTAACGGCACACCCTGCGGTCTTGAATAAGAAAAGGACACAACAGACGTGATAGTCATGGCTGGAATACTGTTAAATATATTTCTCTACAATGAGAGTTGAATGACTACTAAATAACCACAACAATACAAACAAAACACGTTGTGGCTTGGCAGTATCGGTAGAGAGTCGGACGCCATGCTATCCAGCATAGTTACGTCCCTTTACGGTCTGAGTTCAAATCCCGCCGAGGTTGACTTTGCTTTTCATCCTTACGGGGTCGATAAAATAAAGTACCAGTAATGTACTGGGTAATTGCTGGCCTTGTGCCTAAAGTAGAAACAGTTATTAAAATATATATGTATTATAATTATATATACATGTATATAAATATGTATGTATATATATATATATATATATATATATAACGAAGGAGGTGTGGTAAGGAACCAGATGGACCATAACGCACCAGAGTACTCAATACTTAGGGTAGTAGAGTGGGTAATAGGAAAATGTATGACCCCGACGACAGAGCTCAAGTCGTTTCGACGGCTATTTCTGAACTAAAATAGCCGTCGAAACGGCTTGAGCCCTGCCGTCGGGGTCAAACTTTTTCCTATATATATATATATATATATATATGTGTGTGTGTGTGTGTGTGTGTGTGTAAGTATATATATATATATATATATATATATATATATATATATATATATATAATTCACCGGTCGAATTAACGTGACATTAAGATTATAGAGAAAATCCGTAGAGAGAGAGGAAAATGAGAGAGAGGGAAGTAAGAAAGAGGGAGGGGGGAAAGAATGAGAAAAAAAAAACAGTGAGAAAAAGTGAGGTAGAGATGACGATGATGATGATGATGGAGAGAAAGAAAGATATCTCCACTCCTTCTGACGTTAACCGTGAAAACAATTGTGCTAAGAACATATGTAAGCTTGTAGTAACTATATAGCATCTCCGTATTGTTCTGGCAGGAAACCTGTAGTAGATATATAGAAGTAATCTCCGTATTGTCGCTCTAGCAGGAAACTAACTTGTCACTCGACAGCTTGTATTTATTTGGCTGCAACAATTATGAAAATATAATCGGAATGAGTTGTTTCAAAATAGCTATCATATGAATATGTATATATATATATATATATGTGTGTGTGTGTGTGTGTGTCTTTATATATATGTGTGTGTGTGCTCTTCTGGTTTTACAATTTTATAAATTTTTACCAATATGTATGAATATATATATATATACATATATATATATATATATATATATATATATATATATACATATATATATGTATGTATGTGTGTGTGTGTGTGTGTGTGTGTGTGTGTGTGTGTGTGCGTGTGTAGCTAAAATAGCTAAGGGGAGATTTATAAAGACAAAGACAGCAGGGAATACAATGCTCGCCTCTTCAGCCACATTTTAACATTATGTAACAATCCGGTTTCGATACATACGGCGGTACCCACCCAAGTATCAGTAGCTAATAAGGCACTAGCAACTGGCCATTCTGAGTTCAAATCCCTCCGAGGTTAACTTTGCCTTTCATCCTTATGGGGTCGATAAAGTAAAGTACCAGTAATACACTGGGTTATTGCTGGCCTTGTGCCAAAAGTAGAAACAATTATATTATTTATGCAGTATCGGTAGAGGGTTGGACGCCATGCTTTGACGCATTGAGTTACGGCCCTTGCCATTCTGAATTCAAATCCCGCCGAGGTTAACTTTGCCTTTCATCCTTACGGGGTCGATAAAATAAAGTACCAGTAATACACTGGGTAATTTCTGGCCTTGTGCCAACAGTAGAAACAATTATATTATTTATGTTCATACACGGAACAAAAGCGCTACCTAAGGTTTCAAGGCCCAATATTGACCACACCTCCAAAATACTTGAGAGATCAAAATTGTGACCTCATTCAGTCACGTATGACCATGGGATTTGCACCTAAAAAATTTCTAAGAAGCGAACTCAGAACCTCACGACTTTAAACCCGACGCTCTAACCACTAAGCCATGCGCCTTGGAATACAATATGTTGTTATATATAATACAGAATAAATATTTCATACAGGGTATTATATATAATACAGAATATATATTTCAAATAGAATACGATATATTGTATATATTTCATACAGGATATGACATATAATATAAGAATATATATTTCATATATGATTCAGTATTATATGATGATAAATACTGAGTTTTTAATGTTAACGACCGACAGGATTTAAGCTGTAGGAGAAATATAAATTATTTGATACTAGAAGGAATTTACTTTGTTGTTCTGTCGATGGTAAAATTCATGGCCGTTATTCCATGTAATTCAATCCTAAATACTGAAAAGAATATCTTCCTGATAATAATTACAGTATTATTGTTACTAGATTAATTGATAGCGTGAGAGGTAAATGACATCATCTAATTTAATCTACATAAATAGTTGTCGTAGGAATTTATTTATAATTATTTACTAATTAAGCATAAAACATGAGCTCGCATTTAGTTTGTAATGAAACATTGACGTTATTTGTATTTTCTGGTTCTGAGAAGCCAAACTTTTCGAGATTCATACTGAGGCAGATAGTAATATATCCCAGAGCCCCGAAATGGTCACAGATATAGATCTAAAGAGATTTATACTGAGGTAGTTAGGGAGATATTCCAGAACCCCTAATTATCACAGGTATAAATATAAAGATATAGTCAGGGTAGAGTATTTGAACAGTCCTCATTACTTCAGCATAAATGCTCCCCTTTTCGCTAATCTTTAGCATTATATTAACATCTGTTGGGCAGCTGACTTCCACTACTGTTTATACCTTCTCTGTCCCATATTACTATCTCTTGTATTTTATTGGGCCTTTGACTGGAATATTCCACCAATACTCTCTCATATGTCAGCATATGTCCTTCAGATCGCTGTAACTTTTTATTTATTCTCAGGACTATCGTTTTTACGGATTGCATTCTTTAGTGTTTTGGCCATTATATCATGCTTCATGGGTAGATAGTATCGTGAGGACATCTTTGGACAGCTGCTTAGGATGCGGGTGACATCATCGTTGTTTATTCCGTAGAGTCTGCTTCTGTTGTCACATCTAGGTGTTTTGCCTGCATCCCCAGTACGTATGTATATGTGTGTGTATGTATGTATGAATGTATGTACATATGTGTGTATGTATGTAGGAATGTATGTATGTGTGTGTATGTATGAATATATGCATGAGTGTAGGAATGTATACATTTATGTGCGAGGACACGGAAATACTCGGTTTTGGTGCTCGAATGCGCTGTTAACCCACCAGGAGTGAGAGACCCCTAGTTCTTGTTAGGACATCATTCTAGGAGAAGGACAACTGTGATGTAAGACTTGATGGCAACCAATGATGTTGACCTGTTCTTTGTTTAGGATACCTGTCACCTTTGTTCAGAGCGAAGGATTGGTCCAGTGTAAGGCATTGCTTCACTTTAAAAAGGCTTCAAGCACAGCCATCACTAAACGACTTTTATGTGTGTTGCATGTATGGCCTTTTCTTTGTTTCTTTCGCTGCAGCACATACAGAAAGGAATCTAAGTCCTTGGAAGGACTCTTTGGCTCTTTTTAGATGGCAATCCTCGAAACCAAGATGCAGCTATTATGTACGTATGTATGTATGTATTGGAGATAAGTGTAAGTAGAAGTCTCCATGTGTGTATATATGTGACCACGTATAAATATGTTTATATACACTTGTAATTCTATATACCTCTGAAAGAGCGTATCATCTCTGCTGTCTTTCTTTTTTCTGTTTCTATACATACACACATACACACACACATACACACACATATATGTATATGTGTGTGTATGTGTGTTTATTTTTGTATGTACGTGTATGTATGTATACACATGTATATGTATATATATAGAGAGAGAGAGAGATAGATAGATAGATAGATAGATAGATAGATAGATAGATAGATAGATAGATAGATAGATAGATACATGTATGTATATGGCTGTGTGTATTTGTCCATTATTGTTGTTTGAATTCCTTGTTTTCAATAGATCAGTGATTGAAAGACACTAATGTTTGGTGTAACTTTTTCTTATTGCTGTTGTTGTTGGTGGTGGTTGTAGTGGTGGTGATAGTAGTAGTAGTAGTAGTAGTAGTAGTAGTAGTAGTAGTAGTAGTAGTAGTAGTAGTAGTAGTAGTAGTAGCAGCAGCAGCAGCAGCAGCAGTAGTAGTAGTAGTAGTAGTAGTAGTAGTAGTAGTAGTAGTAGTAGTAGTAGTAGTAGCAGCAGCAGCAGTAGTAGTAGTAGTAGTAGTAGTAGGGTGGTGACCTGTCTTGTATCTGTTTTTGTAGGTTGTAGATATGTAATTGTTGTAAATGTTGTTGTTATCGTTACTGATGTTGTTGGTATTGTTGTTGCTGTTGTTTACCCCTTGTTATTGTTGTTGTCTCTAGATGTTTGTAACATTTACTTTACCCTTGTAGCTGTTTCGTTATAACAGTTGTTGTCATAGTTGTTGTTCTTGTTGTTATTGTTGTTATACCTTTTACTGTTGTCTCTTCTTCTTCTCCTTCTGTCTCCTCCTCCTCCTCCTCCTCTTCCTCTTCCTCCTTATTCCTCCTCTTCTTCTTCCTCTTCCCCTTCAACTCCCCCTCCTCCTTCCAGTTCTTGTTAATGTGCTGATAATATTGTTTTGCCGTTGTTTTGCCGTTGTTTATAGTAAATCTATTGGAAATTTTCATTTCTATGTATGCATCTTTCTGTGTTGTTTTGATGTCATCAGCGATGTTTTTCAGCTCTTTTAGATAGATAGATAAGCATATAGATAGATAGATAGATAGATAGATAGATAGATAGATAGATAGATAGATAGATAGATAGATAGATAGATAGATAGATAGATAGATAGATATGTATGTATGTATGTATATATAGCTAGATAGATAGAGTAAAGGAGTGTAGGACAATGAAAGAGAGAATTGGAGAAAGTGAGAGAAGACAGAATTGAAAGATGGTAGATGGTAAGAAGGATAAAAAAATTGAATTTTATTAAATAAAAATTGAAGAATGAAAAGAAAAATTGATTGAAAACAACTAAGTTTAGGAGAAATAAATGAAAGGGGGGAGGTTTTGATCTAGAAAGGGAGAGAGATATAGAGAGAGAGGTGAGTAGAGGAAAGGATGAGATAGACAAAGAGGAAATGAAAGAAGTTTTGTGAAAGAAAAGAAGAAAAATTAAAATGTGAATCATTAAAAGAAATGTTACGAAATAATGAAAATTTCTATGATATCATTTATGATTCCTTCATAGTTTCAAGTGGAAAAAAAATCTGGAAAAATATAACAAAGAAATGAAAGCCTTGTATGTAATATAATTTTAAAAGGCAAAATGGAAGTAGCAGACGATAAGGAGGAGGACGACGAAGACGCTGAAGAAGAAAAGAAAAAAATGCACGATATTCGAAGAATATACCCATATAATATAATAATCAACAATTGTAAAGAATTTACGCCAGTATTTGTCATGTTGTTTCAATTATTGCTATATGTTAAAAATTTTATTTTATCTTATTTAAAGTTTCCAGCTAACGGTCCTCTCTGATCAATGGCGGGATGTAAGCAAAGAACGAAGCAATGACGTTGTTGTTGGAGGAATGAAGAGGGGACGGATTGAGGGGGATAGAAGATTGTTAGTTGTTTCCTTCTTCTGGCTGGTATCGGTGGTGCTGGTAAGGATGAACTCATTTTAAATGAAATACTGTTTCATTTTTATTTTCTATAGTAAATAAACACTGGGAAAATTATGGAAAGAAGCTAAAAAAAAAAATTGTTCATAACAAAAAGAAAAATGAAAAAAAATTCTAATGCTAAATAATAATGGAGAAAGAAAAAGCCTAAAAAAGATACTTATATGAAAGAATTGTTGCTAAAGTTTGATTTAGATCAAATTTGAGATTTAAACTAAGTTATTTTTCGCTTTCTAAAAATGTTTGTTTATATATATATCAATCTGTAGTTAATGATGATTCTATGACAACATTCCAATTTCCATAGATTCTTGTGTGTCAGAAATTGATGTGTATGCCGCAAATATGTCGATATCAATGTGAGTTTGTCTGTATGGCTTACTATCTATATATGTATGGTATGTTGTGTATACATGTATGAATACAAAAGTAGATATATATTTTTTTTTTTATATATATATATGCATATAAACGAACAAGTTATATACAAACATCTGTACTAATATATATGCATGTGTATGTATAAATGTGTGCACTGATACGTATGAATAGAACCGAGACTGCATGAATGTGTATAAATATACACACATATCTAATATGTAGGTATGTAAACATGCAAGAAAATACGAATCTCCCTATATATTGAAAAAAAATTATAAACATCTTTAATCGATTTTCGGATATTTTGGGACCCTCATCAGAAGACGTGTCTATATCAACCAATCGATGACAAGGAAACATATTTACATGCCTAGATATATTTATACACGTTAGTGCAGTATCGGTTACAATCTCTGTACTTATACAGATATAACTTTATCATAAACTTCGGCTACTGGCGTATTTCTTAATATATACAGATGTCACTCACAATCAAGTAACGTGTAAGTGGCTGAGCATTCCACAGGCTCCAGTAGTTTGAATTTAATTATCAGGCCGAATCAGCATGACATACCATGTATGATAAGGATGACCTTTCACTTACAACTACAATCAATCCGACGGGCTTCCACGCAGTTGCTGTCTACCTAATTTCATTCCTAAGTCTTAGGTCGACTTGAAGCTATGATAAATGACACTTGACCAATGACACTTGACCAATGACACAGTGGAATCGAACCCAGAATCGAATGATTAGGAAGCAAACTTCTGAGTCACTCAGCTATGCCTGCGTTCATAGTTTACCAAAACAAAACCGCTGGGACTAGCTTAGTGAATGACGAAGTGTGGATTTTAGGAGACTGATGAAAGAATTTAGTTTTCTGGCCCAACTTATGTGTGGGAGGTGACCCTTATATTTTAGCACGATTAAGGTTACAGAAGACAAGACTATACATATTTTAATCAGGATTATAGAGGAATCAGTTTAGGGTGTTAACTCGTCACCCACACCTCAACTATGTTATCTCATTAGATGAACATATTTACATAACCACTCACACCTGAGAGAAATCTAATTATCATTATTGTTAACATTTCTTTTCTTTTCCCAAACCAACTAAACAGAGGTGTTACTTTTTTCCCATGTCATTGGGAATGTTATTCCCCAAACAGAAAATATTTGGCATTCAACGGCTTTTGTAATACAACATAACTTGTATTATTACAAGGGAGGTGGATTGTCAGAATCGGTAGAGTGTCGGAGAAAATGCTTCGTGGCATTTATTCCGGTTCTTTACGTCCTGAGTTGAAATCCTACCAAGATCTACTTTACCTTTCAGGGTCGATAAAATAAAGTACCAGTCACGTACTGAGTACCATCTTTCCCTTCCCCACAAATTGTTGGTCTAAATCAGAAACAATTATTATTATTATTGGCAGTATCGATAGACTATCGAACACCCCAGGCTTTATGGTCACTGAGTTCAAATCCCGCCGAGGTTAGCTTCGCTTTTAATCCTAACGAAGTCGATAAAACAAAGTACCAGTAATGTACTGGGATCCATTTAAACGACTTTTCCTTCCCCCACCCCAAATTGCCGGCCTTGTGCCGTAAGTTGAAACAATTATTACAGTCGTAAAGTTGTCATTAGTGACTTCAGGTGTTCGAATACCTGATGTAGATTCACAGCTACAACAATATATATATGGGGGGGGGGGTAATTGTTATAGAGAGGGAGATAGTTTAGGTCTAATAGATATAGAGGGGGGGTTGGAAGAGTGTGCCGTGTAGTAGATATAGAGAGGGGGAAAATCTGGTGCTAATAGATATAGAGAGGGGGAGACTTTGGTGCTAACAGATATAGAGAGGGGGAGAGTTTAG
>OZ024748.1:9198439-9208439 GCA_964016885.1 Eledone cirrhosa
TATATATATATATATATATAACGAAGGAAATGTGTTAAGGAACCAGATGGACCATAACGCATCAAAGTACTCAATACTTAGGGTAGTAGAGTGGGTAATAGGAACGAGTAGGACCCCGACGGCTGAGCTCAAGCCGTTTCGACGGTTAATTCTGGACTAAAATCAGAAATTTTAGTCCAGAGTTAGCCGTCGAAACGGGTTCTACTCGCTCCTATATATATATATATATATATATATATATATATATATATATATATATATATATATATATATACAATATATTAATAAGTGGAAATTATATTTATAAAACCATATTTATTTTATTATACATATTTCAAGGGCAACCAAGGCAAATTATGGTGCGCTTTCATCAGATAAAATACAGATTTGTTTTATAAATAAATATTGACATACCCGGAAAAAAAGACAACCTTAACGGTTGGAGCTTCCTGGATAACAACCGTTAAGGTTGTCTTTTTTTTCCGGGTATGTCAATATTTATTTATAAAACAAATCTGTATTTTATCTGATGAAAGCGCACCATAATTTGCCTTGGTTGCCCTTGAAATATGTATAATAAAATAAATATGGTTTTATAAATATAGTTTCCATTTATTAATATATTGTGTATTTACTCCACTAAACTGTTGAGTGCTTTATATCAGTTATAAAAATGTTTAAGCTTGTTGAATCCCAACAAATTAAATATAACCTCTGCATATATGTATATATATATATATATATATATATATATATATATATATATATATATATATATATAATATAAGATCAAAAGATGGTTAAAAGAGTTCCAAGTATTTTATTATGCGCATTTCAAAAACAAATATCATCATGGGATGATATCTGCGTTCTCATCAGATAAAATAGGGAGACATGATATGAAGCTTAAAAAACACTTGTGAGTAGTGAAGTTTTAAATCAATATATATATATATATGCTCTCTGACATTGTAAAACTACTGTGATTGGAAATTTACCGATTTAACGATTAAACACGGAACTGTTTTTTAACTATCTTGGTGTTGACTGTAAAATCACATTTGACCTTTGAAATATTCTTTGCCTTTATATATATATATATATGTATATATATGTGTGTGTGTGTGTGTTGGGTTCAATCGTGGGTAACCATTTATATATATATATATATATATATATATATATATATATATATATATATATGTGTGTGTGTATATATATACGCTTCCGGTTCGTGTGATGTATTTTAAAACCATTGTTTGTGTGAGTAGAAAAGGAACCACAATTGTATTCTATTGTGCAAAATAGGACGAACAGAATTGATATTCTGAAAACTAATCCTCTTTAGTACAATTACATGGTAGTCACAGTTGATTCTGTTACTTTCATAGGCAATAATCTCTCTCTCTCTCTCTCTCTCTCTCTCTCTCTATCTATCTATCTATCTATCTATCTATCTATCTCTCTGTACATATACAGGATGTCCCCAGAAAATGTATATACACTTCAACAGCATTCTAATAAATGTTGCCTGTACAGGCAATCAAAGTTTGTATACATTTTGTGGGACACCCTGTCTATACACATATATATATATATATATATATATATATATATATAACGAAGGAGTTGTGGTAAGGAACCAGATGGATCATAATGCACCAGAGTATTCAATACTTAGGGTAGTAGAGTGGGTAATAGGAAAATGTATGACCCCGACGGCAGAGCTCAAGCCGTTTCGACGGCTATTTCTGGATATATATATATATATATTTCCCTCTTTCTCTTTCTCTCCTCCTCTCTATCTGTCCCCGTCATAAACACACTCTCCCTGTCTCCACATCTCTCAGGCATCCCTTTTATCTTCTTCTCTCTCTCTCTCCCTTCTCTCTCTCTCCCTTCTCTCTCTCCCTCCCACACACACACTACCCCCACCCCACCATGTAGGAAATGGTCGTTGTTGCTGTCTCAGTTTGAGCAATGTTGTTATTGTTGTGGTAGCCAGACAAACTTGAGACTTGAGCTGTCTAGACTGAGCTGTCCTCTGAAAATACCACAAAATCTTGGCTTCTGACCAACAGCCAAAGAACGAACAAAGAACTCGATAGACTTGAGATTACAGTATAGTGAGGACAATAGAGACGATAATAGACTGAGTAACACCATCATATATGTTTGTTACTACTCACTTCATTTCACCGCAATAGGTAATATTAGTATTGATCTGCTATAGATGAAGTAAAAATATTCGATATGACGAAGATAAAATTATTTAGAAATAACTTTCGACAGGCAAACATTATGAAGGTATTTCAAATAGATTATTCATTTTAAAAGACGAAATTATTTATTTTAAAAAATAAATAAACGTAAAACAAATCAGTTGCGACAAGCCTATCTGTGGTTCCACTTGGAATAATGTTGACTTGGTTCCAGTTTGCTAAAAGGTTTCAGTTTAATTTGGACAAACTTGTCAAAACTAATTAAACATATTAAAAATTGAGAGGCTGGAGTTCCTGAAATTTTTAGTAAACATCCCTACACTTTAGAAGGTAACAATTAGCCATATTATTTAGCTACTCTTTAAATATTTTCTTTTCACAATTTTGTACATGGAGGATTCTCAAGTCTTTAAGTGTCACGCAAGAATGATTTTTTCTTGTGCATACATTGGTACATTGGGGTGGGGGTCTAATAATCTTTATCTTCTCATATTCATTTCTATATAACAGATGAATCAACATTTAACTACGTAACAGAAATAATCCTATGTTTGTTCTATGTCTCTCTTCAGTTTTCAGCCAATAATAGGCAGAAAGGGATCTCACTCAGAACTGGATTTAATAGGAGACAAATGGAGCAATTGCCCCGGGAACCCTGCAGCGGGCGGAGGGCTACAGGCGAGTTAAGTAATAAAATTTCGTCTGCAAATTCCAGCCGACTGATCTTACATTCGCCAGCCACGATACCACTTCCAACCCGACTGCGCATGTCAATCCTGACCATGAGGATTATGAACTGGGGAGGGGATAATATGCTTTTACGAGGTCTACCAAACAAGCATACACATCTTGGCAATACCCCCACGATTTCTCAAAGACCTGCCGCGGTGTAAATATTTGATTGGTTGTGCTGCGCCCGAAGCGAAATCCACACTGTTCGTCAGCCATCTTGAACTCTACAATAAACCTATATCTCATTGTCAAATACTTTGTATAGATTTTATTGGGGAGGCTCGATAACTAGAGTTATCTCTCTTGCCTCTCTTTTTTTTTAATTAAGAAAGTCCCTCCTGATTAGCGTTACAGAGGTCCAGGCCACCCGACACTCACCACATTTAATGAGTCCCTCTTTATATTTTCTGAACACTCACCATCATCCTATCGAACATGAAGAGAAGAAATATAATCGATAACTTCGATTTCACTACATTACTTATTTCAGCAAGTCCCCCGAAAATAAACTGGTTGCAGTATTTGAACTCCGAACCTGAAATAAGGTAAGTGAATCTAGTATGTTTACAGTTTCCATTACTATGGCATCTTTAACACCTACGTCAAGATTTTAATGTCAACTTTGTTTCACTTTTATTCTTTTTGCAAATGTAAAAAAAAACGAAAAGAAATTTTAAAAAAGACGAAAAGAAAGAAAAGAATTTAAAAAAACAGGTTTACTGCATTTAAACGAAAGAAAAAATGCAATTAAAATATTAAAAATTCAGCAGCGCATCGAAATATTGAATAAAGAAAACTACAAACTGAAGAGGAAAAAATATAAAAATAAAAAAAAACATAAAGAAAGGGAGAGCAAGGAAAATGATAGACAAAACTTTAAGTGAGAGAAAATGAAGGAAGAAACTTCAAAAAGCATGAGAAATGTAAAAGGAAATACAGAAATAGTTCTTAAAATATTGAAGACGTAAAAACTCATCAAAGAATGAAAAGAAGAGCAAAAATTACGAAAAAAAAAGTCTAAGAGGTTTTGCAGCATTTAGATGGGAAAGAAATAATATGTAGAAAGTTGTGAAGTAAGAAGTACATATAATTGTTCCTTTAAAAAACTGTCACGAACTAAATCTGTTTGTTTTGTGATATGAAATTGTCTGTTCTCTCTCTCTGTCTGTGTGTGTGTGTTTATATGTGTGTGTGGTTGTTCGTTTTATGAGTGTGTTTATGCATGTTTGTGTGTGTATGTGTATGTTTGGTCTTTGTGTGTCTATATTTGTGTTTGTATGTGTGTCTATGTACATGTCTGTGTGGTATATGTGTGTATGTGTGGTATATATATATGTGTGTGTGTGTGTGTGTGTGTGTGTATGTGGTTATATATACATGTGTTTATTTTTATAAAGAAGTATTATAGAAGTAACAAGTGTCTGTTTATATATTCAATACGTGAAATGATGATTTTTAACAAATTCATACAAAAACATCAACAAAAACATCAACACCAACAACAACAAAACCAATGGTTATATAACATGTTTAACACTTTAGCAGCAAATGTTTCCTTCGTAATTATTTCTCTCACTGGCAGCAGGATACACATTTGTATGGGGAGCTGTTTTGTTGCTCTTATTGTTATTGTTGTTGTTTTTGAATTAATGTTTCTATTTTTATTTAGTCAATTCAATTAGCATCAGTATCTTTTCATTTCTTTTTACCCCTATCTCTTGTAGTTGTAGGGGCACCGTTGTGACATAGGATGTGTGACATAGATGGTGTGACACAGGATTGTAGGGGCACCGTTGTGACATAGGGTGTGTGACATAGCTTCGGTATATATTTAAAACATGGTGGAGCTCGTCTCCTCTTCCAGTCTGAACATGGCTGATCTATTCCAGGGAGAGAACGAGAAAGGGAAAAGTTAGAGTTATAGAAGAAAAATCGACTCCAATACTGGTATTTTTTTATCGACCCCGAAAGAATGAAAGGCAAAGTTGACCTCAGCAGGATTTGAACTCAGAGAGCAGGAAACCGGAATAAGTACCCCCAAAGCGTTCTATCTGATGTTCTAACGAATCTGGCAGTCAACTCTGTCGGTTCGCTACCTATCTCCCGTATACGATTAATATTCATGTTGTTGTTGTTGTTGTTGTTTAATCAGGAATGGAAGGGCGGTGTTGATGATCCAAGGTTCTCTGTAGTTGTGGGTATGGTGTGGGGAGGAAGCGTGAAACCTGAGGCCTGTCAACCATAATATTTGCAACAACAACCAAAAGGTATCCAATGGCCAGATTGTGGTATCGAATATCGTTATTGTTGGTGTTTAGCCCTAGGTCAGGTTTGTACAGTGACTGAGCTGATGTTTGTAGCAGTCCTGGCGGCGGTGGGGTTTACAGTATCGACAGAGAGTCGGATAACCTGCTTTGTGGTATAGAGTTACGGCTTTTTACGTACTGAATTCAAATCCCGCCGAGGTTTGCTTTGCTTTTCATCTTTACGGAGTCGATAAAATACCAGAAACACACTGAGGTCAATTTAATCACACACCCCCCCCCCCCACACACACACACACACACCACCACCACCACCACCACCATTGTTGGCCTTGTGTCTAAATCAGAAACTATTATTTTTATGATCCCCATTATTATTGTTGCTTTTGTCCTTGTAGTAGTAGCCCTAGATGTGGGGTTAACAAACTTGACATTGCTGGCTTTGCTGCTACCATTATGTGAAGTTCTACAGATAACAGACAGATAGGTTAACATCTGCCACTTTCTCCTCAAAACTTTAAGTAGCCATTTTGACTTTTTGAAACGTTCGAAGAGAAAAAACTTTGGAACGGTTCTTGCAGCCCATTCCACGAGGAAAAATATATGTGGCCTCTACATTGCTGCCTGATCACTTACGGTTACTAATAATGACACATTTAGCCGGTTGTGGTTGGTGTAAATATGCAAAAACCTATCCCCCTCCCCCCTGTGGAACCAGCGTTATTGTTACAGGGTTGGCAGTATCGGTAGAATATCGGCAAATTTGCCGCCTTTTACTTTCTGAGTTCAAATTCCGCCGAGACTGAGAGTAGTAGACCCGCCACTGGACAGGACGCCGTCCATCGCAGGGTTTAAACCCCTAACTACTGTTGATACGTATTTTCAGTTGTGTTACTGGAGCAGTGTGTAATGACATGTTTCTTGCTCAAGAACACAACACACAACCTGGTCCAGTAATCGAACCGACGACATTGTGATCGTAAGTCCAACACCTTAACCAGTAAACCACACGTTTTAACATTGGTAAATAGTAACACAAAAAATAAATTATTATGCCGTGAGGGTGAAGAGAAGTGTAACGCTGCCAGCAGAACTCTGTCGGAGAAAGATGGAATGTTTACTTGTGTTGCTGGATAAATAAATAGACTTGGGAGTAGTGAGTGATGGAGAGACAAAAAAATATAGCAGAGAAATGGAAGGAAGGAAGAGGAGAGGAAGTGAAGGGAGGAGGGAGAGAGGGGGGAGACAAAGGCAATAAGTGTTGGTGAGAGAGAGAGCGGAGAGAAAATCAATAGAAACGCCGGCAGAGTTGAAAACTGAGAGAGGATGAGGAGATAACATTTGTCAATGTTATGGCGTGTATGTCTCTCTCTCTCTCTCTCTCTCTCTCTCTCTCTCTCTCTCTCTCTCTCTCTCTCTCTCTCTCTCTCTCTCTCTGCGTGTGTGTATGCACGTATGTGTTTGTATTTATGTGTGAGTACCTATCATAAACTCTTGGACACCACTTGAACAGAACTGCACGATCCAAAACTAATGGCTTTGTACATTTGAAGACTTCCTAACATATATGGCAGAGCAAATATATATATGGCGGCTCATCCCGCCTCCAAGCTACGGTTTAATCTTAGCGAACTAAACAAATATTTGTCAATAAAGATTATTTGATGATTCGTTCTGAGATCTAATCCCATCGAGGTCAACCCTGTTTGTCATCCCTCTAAGGGTCGACACAATAAACAGGTTCTTTCCTCGTTGTGGGTGTGTAAGAGCTGCCAATATTTGCATTGGAACTGTGCGTAACTTAACCTACATAGCTTTGTTTTTTTACCCGTAACTCCTGGTGGAGTCGTAGAGAAGTTTTTAAAACGTGGTGGAGCCCATCTCCTCCCCAGGTTCGAACACAGCCTATTTCTTCTAGAGAAGGACAGACAGTAATAGAGAGGGTGTGTGAAAGAGGTATAGAGGAGGGATTGACTCCAATACTGGACTGGTACCTTTTTATCGACCTTGAAAGGATGAAAGACAAAGGTACCTCGGTGGGATTTAAACTGAGAGAGCAGAGAACTGAAGACCACAAACATTTTATCTAATGTTTTATTTAGGACTGCATGATCAAATGTGCCATACCTTGGACTACAATATTTAATGTGCCATAAGCTATCTTGAACTACAGTATTTAATGTCATTAGCTATCTAGGACTACAATATCCAATATGTCCTATATTTGAGGCTGTGTTGTCATTTGTAGAAGATTGAGTTATGTCTAGCATGTCTTTTTATGACGTATGACTTCCCTTGTGTGTTCTGTTAACAATGTCTAGATATGTTTAGAGATGAGCTTGTGGAGAATCAGGTTTGTTTGATTATTGCTACAGCATGGTCTGTACAACTGCTACCGTATGGTCTCTATAACTGCTACAGTATGGTCTGTACAGCTGCTACCGTATGGTCTGTATAACCGCTACAGTATGGTATATATAACTGCTACAGTATGGTCTGTGTAACTGCTACAGTATGGTTTCTATAACTGCTCCAGTTAGGTCAGTTACTTTCCCCAAAACCAGAATTTCTCTTCAGCACTCTTCAGAGAAATCTCTCCGACTTTCTCCTCCCTCCCTCTCTCCGACTTTCTCCTCCCTCCCTCCCTCTCTCTCTCTCCCCACTCTCTGACTCTCACGGGCTCATTCTTTTGTTCTCATGCCATCACTATCTCACCCCTTCTCGTTCTATCCCTCTCCTTCTCTGCCGTTCTCTATCTTTATCTTTCCCCCTCTCTCTCCCCACTGTGTCCCTCCTTCTCTAAGCCTAAGAATTTCCAGCAGGATCAATATCTTCTGTGGCTATAATTGTGTATACAGCCATCTTCAAACTATCTGGCCGTATGCCAAATGTTTAGAAATCAATACACGGAGAGCAGCAAAACCTCTCAGTTTAGTGAACACAACTTGTGATATCGTCCACACTAAAATATATCAACGTTACCATTAGTGAACCCAAGCACCCTCTCATACACCACGTGATCTTTGCTAACAATAATCACTCTTTCTTCTGTCTCAACACAAATCAATTGTTTCATACGAGAGGGTATGTTCGATTAAATCGGTTCCTATGTACTATTGCTGCTGATTTTCTAGAAGACGCCAGAAGAATGAGAGGTAAAAATAACTCGGGATTTCACTGCAAACATAAAAGGATGAAACGAAACTTTTTGGTTATTTCATCCGGCATCTTTCGTTGTTTTTAGAGAGAGGGTTCTTTTTTGTTTTTAGCTTGTTTCCCTCCCTGTCTGATTTAGTGGTTAAGGTGATGGACTTACGATCGTAATATCGCAGGTTCGATTCCTAGACTGGGTTGTGTGCTGTGGTAAAGGTGTTGGTGTGTTGTGCTCTAGTGTAAAACACTTCATTTCACGTTGTTCCAGTCCACTCAGCTGAAAATATGTGCCATCAGTAGTTGGGGAGGGGTTAAATAAACTTGCTAGGGACTGGCGTCTTATCATGTAGGGAATCTTGTAATTTCAGTTGCTTAGTTCCAAACGTAACCGGGACAAACACCGGACTACAAAGAAGATGAAAATACATTTGGAGTCTTTAAGAAGATTTATTTACAATAATTTAACTGGTTTCACAATTTCATGATTTTCAAATGTTAAGTGAGATGGAAAGACGTGGAGCTAGCTGTCCTGCCTTTGGGTGGAGTTAGACTCCTCTTGTTTTCATGGACAGAATATGGTTCAAATTGTTACCATACAACATGACCTCAATACCTGAAGCTTCAAAATCTGTCAAATATTCTTACAATTTCTAGCATAAACACTTACACAGGAGACGACGATAATTTCCTTTCTTTACAACATTGCCACCAGGAAGGTGGCCGGTCAAAAATAAACTCAAAATTAAGAGAAAGCAAAAACATTCATTTATTCATACATATATACATACATATTAATTATTCGAAATTATATTTGTTTTTTTTTTTTGTGTTTTTTTTTTGATAAATGCAGAATTTTATATTTACGTATTATATATATATGAACACACTATTTTTTCTCTCTCTCTCTCTCTTTCTCTCTTTCTCTCTCTATTTCTTAAATTAAAAGAAAAAACGCAGGAGTTGGCTCTTTGAAGTTTTAAAAGCTGGCTTAACAAGACTGTCTGATATATTGTAATATATACACGACCTTCAATATATATATACACACATCTAAGAAAGTATACACAGCCTTCACAATATACACACACATCTAAGAAAGTATACGCAAGCTTCACTATATACACATATACAACTAATAAAATATACACGACCTTTACCATATACACACACAACTAAGAAATTATACAAAACCTTAAAAAAAACATCACAAAAACAACAAAAACAACAAACCCTTATTTTTTCATCCACGTATCTTTTTTCTATACACAATTATCGATTTTTTATTTATTTTTTATTTTTCGATTCTTTTTATGACTATTTTTATTTGTGCTGTTGTTGTTTTGGTGGTGGTTCTTGTTGTTGTTGTCGTTGTTAGTATCGTCGTTGTTGTTGTTTTGGTGGTGGTTCTTGTTGTTGTTGTCGTTGTTAGTATCGCCGTTGTTGTTGTTTTGGTGGTGGTTCTTGTTGTTGTTGTCGTTGTTAGTATCGTCGTTGTTGTTGTTTTGGTGGTGGTTCTTGTTGTTGTTGTCGTTGTTAGTATCGCCGTTGTTGTTGTTTTGGTGGTGGTTCTTGTTGTTGTTGTCGTTGTTAGTCGCAAATGACAGATTGATTATTAAAATGGGTGACCAA
>OZ024748.1:9213439-9233439 GCA_964016885.1 Eledone cirrhosa
GCATGTGTAAGTCCGCATACACACATATTTGTGTGTATGTATGTATAAACACGTCTCTATATTTATGTATGTGTTTGTGTATAGTGCAGCAGATTTCAGACCAAGTCCTCTGTAGCGTAGGATAAACGTGTGTGTGTAGGTGTGTTGTGCGAAGTGTGTATTGTTATGTTGTCTTGTGTGAAGTGTGTGTTGTGTGAAGTGTGTGTGTGTGTATTTTTATGTTGTGTAGTGAGTGTGTGAATGTGTGTGTTATGTTGTGTGTGTGTTATGGTGTGTGTGTGTGTGTGTGTTACTCAGGAAGAAGTTAGTTAGAAGAGGGCGGTTAAAGAATGATTACCAGGGACAGAGTTGATGGGTGATGGTGAGAGAGGGGTGGGGGAGTGATGGTGAGAGAGGAGGTGGGGGAGTGATGGTGAGAGAGGGGTGGGGTGATGGTGAGAGAGGGGGCGGGGATGATGGTACGGAAGGGGGGGTGTAGATGGTAGGGCTGGGGTGGTAGATGGTAGGGCAGGGAGATGGTTGTAGCGTGTGGGGCAGAGCTGAGAGGAGACCGGGGTGGGGGAAGCGGTGATGATAGGGCAGTAGGGCTGAGAGAAGGTTGGGGGTGGGGGAAGCGGTGGTTGTGGGGCAGAGCTGAGAGAAGACTGAAGGTGGGGGAACTGGTGGTTGTAGCTTGTAGGGTAGGGCTGAGAGAAGGTTGGGTTGGGGAAAGTGGTGATGGTAGGGCAGAGCTGAGAGAAGACTGAGGGTGGGGGAACTGGTGGTTATAGCTTGTAGGGATGAGAGAAGGTTGGGTTGGGGAAAGTGGTGATGGTAGGGCAGAGCTGAGAGAAGACTGAGGGTGGGGGAACTGGTGGTTATAGCTTGTAGGGTAGGGATGAGAGAAGGTTGGATTGGGGAAAGTGGTGATGGTAGGGCAGAGCTGAGAGAAGACTGAGGGTGGGGGAACTGGTGGTTATAGCTTGTAGGGTAGGGCTGAGAAAAGGTTGGGTTGGGGAAAGTGGTGATGGTAGGGCAGAGCTGAGAGAAGACTGAGGGTGGGGGAACTGGTGGTTGTAGCTTGTAGGGTAGGGCTGAGAGAAGGTTGGGTTGGGGAAAGTGGTGATGGTAGGGCAGAGCTGAGAGAAGACTGAGGGTGGGGGAACTGGTGGTTGTAGCTTGTAGGGTAGGGCTGAGAAAAGGTTGGGTTGGGGAAAGTGGTGATGGTAGGGCAGAGCTGAGAGAAGACTGAGGGTGGGGGAACTGGTGGTTATAGCTTGTAGGGTAGGGCTGAGAAAAGGTTGGCTTGGGGAAAGTGGTGATGGTAGGGCAGAGCTGAGAGAAGACTGAGGGTGGGGGAACTGGTGGTTGTAGCTTGTAGGGTAGGGCTGAGAAAAGGTTGGGTTGGGGAAAGTGGTGATGGTAGGGCAGAGCTGAGAGAAGACTGAGGGTGGGGGAACTGGTGGTTGTAGCTTGCAGGGTAGGGCTGAGAAAAGGTTGGGTTGGGGAAAGTGGTGATGGTAGGGCAGAGCTGAGAGAAGACTGAGGGTGGGGGAACTGGTGGTTGTAGCTTGTAGGGTAGGGCTGAGAGAAGGTTGGGTTGGGGAAAGTGGTGATGGTAGGGCAGAGCTGAGAGAAGACTGAGAGTGGGGGGAAGTGGTAATGGTAGGGCAGAGCAAGGGGAAACAACCGACAACGTTGTTTCTCACTTTTTGCTGAGACTGTCATGGCGGTCACAACCTTAAAAATTCAGAGCGAAACGACTTCAAATGTTTTCCATAAATATCTCGTATATTATTCGATATACAACACATACACATGTGTGGGGGGAGGGGCATGTGTGGGTATGTCTATATGTGTGTATGTGTGTGTGTGAGTATGTGTGTATCTGTGTGGGTATGTATGTATCTGTGTGTATCTTTGTGTGTGTGTATGCATGCGTATGTGTGTGTGTGTTTATGCGAATATCTGTGTATATATGTGTATCGTTGTGTGTGTGTATGCATGCGTATGTGTGTGTGTGTTTATGCGAATATCTGTGTATATGTGTGTATCTTTGTGTGTGTGTGTGTATGCATGCGTATGTGTGTATATTTATGTATGTGTATAGGTGTGTGTTTTTGCTGACTTAGATACGCAGATAGACAGAGCGGTCTCCAGCCACCAGCAACACACAGTCGGTGATATGTGAGTGAGGTAATAGTTTCTTAAACAAACTTGTTCTACCAGATTGCTCAGACATAAAATGGTTTTTATTTGGGTGTGTACACATACATACACTCATACACATACATACACACACACACATATATATATATATATATATATATATATATATATATATACATACACACATAATTATGTACATACCATACATACACACAAACATACACACATGCACATACATACACACATACATATACGCATACATATACACATATATATATACATATATATATATATATACATATACATATACGAATACATACATATAAAGGTACGTACGTACATTCACACACATACAAACTTACATAATGGTTGCATCTTGGTTTCAAGAATTGCCTTCTCTTGACCAGTTTTCTCATACATAAGCGGCATAAACAGGACATTTTAACCTCCAAGGACTTAGATTCCTTTCAGTATATGCTGCAGCGATGAAAAAGGGCGAAGCTCATGTAAAACATGTGGAAGTTGTTCAAATCAAGTCCCACATGTCAATTTGGCTGCAAGGAATTGGTCATATTTAACCTTTGAACTTTCTACATGAATTGTAAAGCCAGCTTTTGACAGGTATATTCTGACACATAGATTGTATATAAACTGAGGGTATAGAGGTCTCCACATGCTGGCAGGGAACACTTTTGAGTGAAACCATAGTGTCAGCCTAGAGAGGGCCCGGGGGAAGGACTTTGTCATGGCAGAGCCAAGCACAAGACATTTCCCTGCAGTCGTTATGGGTGGATCTGTTGATCTCAGATCAGTCACATCACTCATCAACAGACACTCAAGGGAGACAACTGGAGCCGACATTTAGTTATCAACTTCATCATTGATAACACAATTGTCAACAATTAGTAGACTGTCAAAATATTGAATGCATTGATAACTTAAATGTCAATATAGGGAATGTATTGATAACTTAACAGTGTCAACAGTTAGTAAAAGCTTTAGGCCGGGTGGGGTATAGCGAGGCGGTGACGAGGGTGAGAGTGGTATGTGATGGATATAGAGGGGGAGAGGGGAGAAGGAGAGGAGAATGGGGAAAGGTGAAGAGAAGACGGAAGTAGTGAAATAAGTCAATAAAAGCAAGACTATATAAAGAAAGATTTGGAATATAAAAGTCGAAAAATATTCTGTATTGATATAAATAAAATTATTTATATTGCTGTACACATATACACTAGGTCGGAACACAGAGGAACGAAACTCCCACTGTCACTGCCTCCACCTCTCCTGCCCTCCCCATCTCTCGGTGGATTGGCAGTATCGGTAGAGGGTCGGACGCCATGCTTTGACGCATAGAGTTACGTGGCTCCCACCTGCGGGTAGCCAACTCTGTGTCGATGGTGGTGTGTACGGAGGTGGTCCTAGGGCCAAGGACAGTAGGAGTCTCCACTGCTACGGGGGTGCCGATGGTGGTAAGTACGGAGGTGGTCCTAGGGCCAAGGACAGTAGGAGTCTCCACTGCTACGGGGGTGCCGATGGTGGTAAGTACGGAGGTGGTCCTAGGGCCAAGGACAGTAGGAGTCTCCACTGCTACGGGGGTGCCGATGGTGGTGTGTACGGAGATGGTCCTAGGGCCAAGGACAGTAGGAGTCTCCACTGCTACGGGGGTGCCGATGGTGGTAAGTATGGAGATGGTCCTAGGGCCAAGGACACTAGGAGTCTCCACTGCTACGGGGGTGCCGATGGTGGTAAGTACGGAGGTGGTCCTAGGGCCAAGGACAGTAGGAGTCTCCACTGCTACGGGGGTGCCGATGGTGGTGTGTACGGAGATGGTCCTAGGGCCAAGGACAGTAGGAGTCTCCACTGCTACGGGGGTGCCGATGGTGGTAAGTATGGAGATGGTCCTAGGGCCAAGGACACTAGGAGTCTCCACTGCTACGGGGGTGCCGATGGTGGTGTGTACGGAGATGGTCCTAGGGCCAAGGACAGTAGGAGTCTCCACTGCTACGGGGGTGCCGATGGTGGTAAGTATGGAGATGGTCCTAGGGCCAAGGACACTAGGAGTCTCCACCCAAGGACACTAGGAGTCTCCACTGCTACGGGGGTGCCGATGGTGGTAAGTATGGAGATGGTCCTAGGGCCAAGGACAGTAGGAGTCTCCACTGCTACGGGGGTGCCGATGGTGGTGTGTACGGAGATGGTCCTAGGGCCAAGGACACTAGGAGTCTCCACTGCTACGGGCTCGACCGCAAACCTAAAATGAAATGCTGTAACAATCTATACTGAAGTTTGAAATGTAAATGTCTCGATAAATCGTAAGATTTGTCTACGTTTGTTTCTAACTTTTACAGAATTAAGTCTTCGCAGAATATTTTGTCTGTATTTTTCTCTGGTTGTCCAGCCGTCATTTTCATTGGGTGCACTCCTTGGGGCCGTGGAAGAGTGCACTGTTGGTGCCATATTCCATTCTCTTGGCACATTGCCAGTTTGAGTGAATTCACCTGATAGCCATGATATCAAGTTGTTGAACTGTGGAAGATTTCAACGCAAATTTGGACCCGAATGAATGGTGGTTCTGTTGTTCTGAGATTTGAGAGAAACCCGAACTGGTGTGTGGAGGGAAATGGAGAGAAGGGAGGGAGATGGATAGAGAAGGGAGAGGAAGAGAAAGAGAAGACGTGATTGATTGAGAAAATGACGATGAGAAATAGAATGAGAGAGTGAGTGAAAGAGAGGGGGAAAGAGAGTAGAGAGGGTGAAGAGAGAGGAGAAAGATGAAAGATATTTGAGAGGGAGTATGGAGAGAGGGCAAAGAGAGAGGAGAAAGATGAGAGATGTTGGAGAGGGAGTATGGAGAGACAGAGAGGAGAAAGAGGAGAGATGTTGGAGAGGGAGTATGGAGAGACAGGGAGGAGAAAGAGGAGAGATATTGGAGAGGGAGAATGGAGAGAGAGAGGAGAAAGAGGAGAGATATTGGAGAGGGAGAATGGAGAGAGAGAGGAGAAAGGGCAGAGACATTGGAGAGGGAGAATGGAGAGAGAGAGGAGAAAGAGGAGAGATATTGGAGAGGGAAAATGGAGAGACAGAGAGGAGAAAGAGGAGAGACATTGGAGATAGAGGGAGTGTGGGGAGAGAGAGGAGAAAGAGCAAAGAGAGGAAGGGTGTAGAGAGAGGGGAGAAAAGGGAGAGGGAGGGAGGACATATTTGTTCTCGTATCTTCATCTCTATTATTTATATAATATTCTATCTTTCCATCTCGATGTAAAAAAAATATCTTTCTTCAAGTTGTTTGAATTAACTTTTTTCACATTTTTCATCATTGGTGCGGGCGCCATTGCAGCCGATATCTCAAAGGGACATATACACACATACACACACACACACATACACACACATACACATACACACATACACACACACAAATACACACACACACATACACACATACACACATACACACACACACATTCACACCCATTCACACACGCACACACCCATTCACACACACACACATACACATGAACACATAGATACATATATATATATATATATATTTATATATATATACCCGCCACTATATATATATATATATATATATATATATATATATATATATATATATATATATATATATATATATATATATATATACACACACACACGGACACACATATACATACGAACATATCACAGACACACTCACACATATATTACATGTTCGTATATATACATACAGAGAAACTAACAGACACACACACATATACATACATTTCTACATACAAACATAAACAAACTGACACATACACACCTACATACACAAACATACACACACAAACTACAAAAGCAGGGGGAAATATTTTTAAAAATTTCGTTATGTATTTTTTAATCATTTTTTTGTTCCAAACCAGCAGACGACTGAAAAACGAGTTAGCTGAGAGGAAAGAAGTTCCTTTTTTAAACTCTGTTTTCAATTCCTCTTTTTCCTTCGTATTTTTCTCACTTTTTAAAAACTTTTTTCTCTGTTTTTTTCTCCATTTGCTTTCTATATTTAGTAAATCGTATAAAATCTCATACATTACTTTTGTATTCGGCAATATTCTTTTTTGCGAGGAGGCTGACATTTTTTTTTTAATGATGGGGAACTGTTCCGGTTTTACTCCTTACCAAGTTTTATATGGAAATTTTATTCGTTAAATGCGCCGGCGCGTAAACATATACTATATTAATTAAAGTAGAAAAATATATATATCGCCATTGAATGATCATAGAGACGCATGATCGTTATATATTATATATCGATATATATATATAAAGGGTAAAGACTCCCTTCGGTTACGAATGACCATGGGATTTGCATCTAGAAAGTTCCCTCTGAGGCACAAGTCCTGGCAAGGTTGTTTGTAGAAGACCAGCAGTCGCCCATACTTACCAGTCTCCTCTGATGTTGTCCAAGAGGCTATAGCACCAGTGACGTCGCAACTCATTTCTCCAGCTGAGTAAACTGGAGCAATGTGAAATAAAGTGTCTTGCTCAAGAACACAACGCATCAAACTCGCATCGAACTCACAACCTCTCGATTGCAAGCTCAACGTTCTAACAACTAAGACATACGCCTTCATATACAGGGTGCAAATTGGCAGAGTTGTGGGAATGTAGGATAGAATGCTTTGCAGTATTCGTTTCAACTCTTTGATCTCTGAGTTCAAATCCCACCGAGGTTAACTTTGTCTTATATATATATATATATATATATATATAGTGAAAACTTGGACGGGAACAAAAGCAGAGAGGCAGACAAATAAAGGTTTATTAGGTTCACGCTCTTGAGAGTGGGGGGGGCGTTTCGGGCATAAGCCCTTCTTCAGGAGAAAATTGGGTAGGAAGAGAGTTCCGATATATATATATATATATATATATATATATATTTATTTATTTATTTATGTATTTATTTATTTATTAAAATAACAGATTAAAGTTTAATAGAGAAATGGCTTCTACAGGACTAGAACTGTTTCATTCCACTAATGTATTGAGTACCTTACTTACTGTGATTGCCCACGATTGAACCCGGGACACACACAGACTCACACACATATATATATATATATACATACAGGGTGTCCCCCAAAAATATATACACACAGTTATTAAAATACTGTTGAAATGTGTATACATTTTTTTTTTGGGGGGGGGACACCATTATGTATATATAATCATGTGTGTATATGTGTGTGTGTGTGTGTGTGTATATGTGTGTGTGTGTATGTGTGTGTATGTGTGTGTAGGAATCCCAACTAAGTGACCAGTTTATTTGGTACACTGAATGTATACAAACTGAATTGTTCTAGTACTGAGTCAGGTAGGCGTGGACTGCAACACACACATATGTGTGTGGGGTGTGTGTGTATGTGTGTGTGTCTGTGTGTCTGTCAGTATCTCTCTATGTGTGTGTCTGTGTGTCAGTCTGTGTGTTTGTGTCAGTCTGTGTGTGTGTGTCAGTCTATGTGTGTGTGTGTGTCAGTCTGTGTGTGTGTGTTAGTCTGTGTGTTAGTCTGTGTGTGTTAGTCTGTGTGTGTTAGTCTGTGTGTGTTAGTCTGTGTGTGTGTGTGTTAGTCTGTGTGTGTGTGTGTGTTAGTCTGTGTGTGTGTGTGTATGCAAGGGAGTAACAGTTTTCAGCTTTTAATACATATATATATACAAACACACATACACATATATATATATATACACGCCAATATACATACAACCGTATATATATATATATATATACAAACAAACACACATACATATATATACGCGTGTATGTGTGTGTGTGTGTTCATATATATATATATATATATATATATATATACACACATATATACATATATATATATATATATATATATATATATATATATATATATATATATATATATGTATATAATTGGGAAGATTGACCCGCCGCCTTCTTTTAGTCAAGAAGGGGGGAGGGGGGTATCTGTTTTGTGGCCTTTGCGAAAGAGGTTCTATGGCCAGGGGCGGTGGAACTGGGGGAGCAGGAGAACCTCGCCCCCCCCCCCCTCCATCACTATACTTATCTCCACAAACTACCAACACACAACTATTTCTATATGTGCTACAATTTATGTACATGTTATTGTTATGTAGAGATAGATGGCAGCTATATAGAGAGGGGGAGAGTTTAGTGCTAATGAATAGAGGGAGAGGATTGACAAAGATAGGTATTGATAGATATAGGGAGGGGGAGAATTTGTTGTTTTAGATATAGAGAGGGGGATTGGGAGAGATAAGTGTAGATATTTATAGAAATTTAGGACTGGAACTGTTTCATTCAAAAGAAATCATCATGATTTCCTTCGAATGAAACAGTTCTAGTCCTGTAGAAGCCATTTCTATATAAGATTTGTTATATATATATATATATGTGTATAAAAACATGAGAAGAAAGAAGAATACTGCGTGGTTTGCACATGGGTTACATATGATAAAAATAGTCCTTCGTCAGTGATTTTCCAACCATCATTGGTATTTCATCGCATTGCAACAATTACGTCCCCTATATGCTACAGAGGCCAGAAGGTATGACCTACGGTGGTTGGAGTGGCAAGTGATCGATAGTGCAGCTGTGCAGCTCATATTATTGTCTCTTGCTACCCAACGACAGTTTCTTAACCGTGAAGAAAGAAAAGGATTAGTAATGTGGATGAAGTCATCCGGTTGTGTGAAATGTCAAAACTAGTTTTAAAAATAATAAAAGTAAAAAATCTTAGAAGTTATCAGACTGAATCTAAATTAATTAATTGTTCATTTTTAATGGTATAAAAGTCAGGTATAAAAGAGAGTGTAGGTGTCTATATAACCTCTGTACCCTTCCACACCCCACCCCGAGTAAACGACTATGAGGGAGTCACTACATGGTCATTTAATGTGCTGGAAATAGCAGCAATATCTTACTGAAATCGTGCGCTTTAAATAAGGAGAGGGCACATTAGATAGCCGGACACACAGCTAACTACATGAGATCTGAGACTAAATAACTTCTGTCGGTCTAACAGATGTTATGGAAGTACTACAACAATAACAACAGCCACTACTATTAGTCTAACAGATGCAGTACAACAATAACAACAGCCACTACTATTAGTCTAACAGATGCAGTACAACAATAACAACAGCCACTACTATTAGTCTAACAGTTGCAGTACAACAATAACAACAACAACAAAATCAACAGCAACAATAACAACTACAACAACAACCACTATTGTTAGTCTTAACAGATGTTTCACTGGTCATCTTTAATATTCTTTAGTTTCCTACCCTGTTTAAAGAGACCCACCCACTTAAAGGAATGTAACATGGAATCCACCCTTTCCGAACAGAAACAAAAATAAATATATAATATTTCTTTTATAATTTTGCTGACTTCACATATTTTGACAGCTTTTATAATTCGTCTTTTACTGAAAAGCTAGAGTCGGCAGGAATTTCAGTGTGTCTGATACGGTTTCGATTCCTTGTTTTTCCTCATTTGCTCATTGTAGCTTTTAACTTCTGGTTGAAATATTGAGTCCTTCCACTGTTGATCGATGAGTTGATTGACTTCAATTTGATGGTATTTCATCGCCACTGATCTCGCCTATATTCACACCTTCCGTGTGTCTTTACAATGGGGAATATTAGGGTGGAGATAATATTTCATTGTTGCAGGTGTCAGGGTTAGATCTAGATCTTGGGTGGCACTTCAGGTTAGGAGGGGGGGGGGGGGGGGCTCATACACAAAGAATTAGAATACACAGCAACCCCACCCCATTGCTACCAGTAACGGCCGTAGTAATTTATTTGTGCCCTCAGCTGGGCTTTTTAGTTTTAGGATGGTTAGAGGTTTTGAATGTAATACCTGTATGTATAACTTTTCAATTCCAAGGACTTGAACCAAGCTAACTGTGATATGTAAAATTGGGGGGTTTGCTGTGTTTTCTAAATATTTTGTGTGTGAGCCCCACCCCCCTCCAAACCTGAAGTCCCCCCCCCCCCCCAATCTAAATCCAGCTCCTGCAACTCAACATCGCCGCCACCCCGGTAATGAGGAACAGGATGGTGTGGAGAAATATGCCTGTGGAGGCCAGATTGGAGAACATGTCACCCCGGTGGTTAGCAAGGAAGGACAGTCGGGATGGTCATTCCAGCTGTCCACCATTTCACAATCATATCCAATGTCTTTCATTAGAAATATGGTAACAAAAGAGTTAATCTTTCTCACTTTCATCTGACATCATTCAAGTTAAATGTCTCTCTCTCCACCTCTCTCTCTCCACCGTCTCTCTCTCCTCTCTCTCTCCCTACCTCTCTCTCTCTCCACCGTCTCTCTCTCCTCTCTCTCTCCCTACCTCTCTCTCTCTCTCTACCTCTCTCTCTCCACCGTCTCTCTCTCTCTCTCTCTCTCTCACTACCTCTCTCTCTCCTCACCGTCTCTCTCTCTCTCCCTATCTCTCTCTCTCCCCACCGTCTCTCTCTCTCTCTCTCTCTCTCTCTCCCTACCATCTCTCTCTCTCTCTCTCCCTATCTCTCTCTCTCCCTATCTCTCTCTCTCTCTCTCTCCCTATCTCTCTCTCTCTCTCTCTCCCTATCTCTCTCTCTCTCTCCCTATCTCTCTCTCTCCCTATCTCTCTCTCTCCCCACCGTCTCTCTCTCTCTATCTCTCCCTATCTCTCTATATCTCTCTATCTCCCGTATATCTCCCGTATATCTCCCTCTCTCTCTAGTTCTCCATCTTATCTATTTTTGTTTCTTTCTCTTAGAATAACAAAGGTAGGTATTACTGTGCAATCTATAATCGTACACATACACACACACACACACACACACACGCAAAAATACACACACACACACACACACACATACACACACCCACACATACACGTGTGTGTCTGTGCCCTCACCAGAGTGTATGTGCGTGTATGCATGTGTATATATATATATATATATATATATATATATATATATATATATATATATATATATATATATATACATATACACTCACATATGCATACACGCACATAAATATATATATACATACACACACACACACATATATATATATATATATATATACACACACACACATACACATGACACGCTTATAAATGGGGGATGTAGTACATATATATATATATATATATACATACATACATACATACATACATACATACATACATACATACATACATACATACATACATACATACATACATACATACATACATACATACATACATACATACATACATACATACATACATACATACATAAGCGGCAACCTACCGACCTACTTTTAAACTCACTCCGTTATCGTCTGCAAACATCACTGTCATTTTTTTATCACTCCCTTCCTTCTGTGTTTCGCTAATTTTTCTACTAAACTTCAATTTCCAGCCAGCAAACAATCGTTCTACCCGTCCTCTCCTTCCCCATTCCAATGTTACTTAATCAGTATCAAATAATAAAAATGAAAAGGGAGGCGTTTCGTTTTTCGCCCCCTTGATCACATTGTTTTCTAGTGTTAACACACTTATGACAATAACATAACTATATTCCTATTTTCACATATGTTTGTCTGTTGTAGAAAAGAAGAATTATGTGCAGAGACATATGCAAACAACTAGACGCATATAAATAAATAAATATATATATATATATATATATAACGGAGGAAATGTGGTAAGGAACCAGGTGGACCATAACGCACCAAAGTAGTCAATACTTAGGGTAGTAGAGTGGGTAATAGGAACGAGTAGGACCCCGACGGCTGAGCTCAAGCCGTTTCGATGGCTAATTCTGGACTCAGAATTAGCCATCGAAACGGCTTGAGCTCAGCCGTCGGGGTCCTACTCGTTCCTATATATATATATATATTTATATATTTATATATATACACACACACATCCACACATCCATATATATATTTAAATAAATATTTTCATCTAGTTGCAAGTTACATACTCTATTGAATTGAAAGATAGGTAGCAATCTAACTATATATCTAGTTAGCTAGATGTATAGACAGGTGGATATATAGATAGATATAGGAATAGATAGATGTATAGATAGATAAGTAGACTTATATTGAAGAATGGGTGACTCATCCTCTGTCATGCTGGGTGGTTTATTCGTCTATGTGACCCCTGGAGAGATATGTCGGCTGGTGTTTATAATCACAGGGTGAGGTCATCATGTGGTGGTGGTGGTGGTGGTGGTGGTGGTGGTGGTGATGAAGGGGTCAGTAAGTAGCAGAAAAGACGCCAGCTCTGAAGCACAGACTGACCGACTGTCATTTACTCTCTGGTCAGTTATGGTCAGAGAGTGGTTGGTTGACATCTCAAGTTGTGAGCTTGATTGTAATGATGATGATGATGATGATGATGATAAGGAGGAGGAGGAGGATTTATATGCTGTGGCTGTGTGGTTAGGTATTTCACCTCCAAACCATGTGATTCAAGGTTCAATCTCCCAGTGTGTCACCTTAGGCACCAGTCTTCTGTCTGATTAACCTGTCACTGACAGATAACAGATTCAGTGATATAATATTCACACACACACGAGAGGCTCGGCTAAAAAGTTCATAGGCTGACCAAGATGCCGGTAAAATATGTCCAATGATTCTTTACTGAGATATTCTAACCACATTTCGATAATATCGGAGCTGTGATCTCTCAATTCAGAGAAATAGCGGCTCTAACTGGAGTGACTCTCTGATCTCCAAACTACTCACTCAATCGAGTAACGTTACTCCAAAGTAAAGTGGGAAGTGTTTGTGGATAAGACAGTCAGGACCAGGTATGCGGATACTATTGCATCCAAATTCAGAGAAGTTCCTGAGGCAACTCGGGACGTTAAAATGGAATGGAAACTGTTCAGCTTGGCAGTTTCAGCTTCAGCTGTTAAATGTTAGGGGCGAAAGAGGCTTGGTGTGGCACTGGGTGGCAAGAGGACCCCTTGGTTCAATCAAAAGGTCAAAGATTCCATCCGAACAAGAAAAGAGGCCTACAAAGCTTGGCTTGGAAATAAGTTCTCCTTCTAGCACTTGCGATACAAGCAGGGGCAAAAACTCGCTGCAGATCCAGTAAAGACGTCCAAAGTTAAAAGGTGTCTTCTCGATTTTCTAAAATATCATTTATAATGATGGATTATAATTGTAATCACTTGCGTTGACACGCGTACATTTCAGGTTTTCCGACTACTGTCTAAGTCAACCGTTACCAGTTTCCACTCTAAAATTTCTTCTTTTTCTTCTTCTTCTTCTTCGCACACTTATTTCTGAGAGTGCCGTGGGGGCAGAGTCCTTAAACACTCTTTCCAGAGGGTGCTGTCTGAAGCAACAGTCTCCAGCTGATCCGGCTGGATCCCCCAAACTAGACCAGCCAGTTCATGGATGTTATCCAACCATCTTATCTTGCTCGGGGTGGGTGTACCCCCGGGTCTCCTGCCGGTAGGTTTTTGCCCGTAAAATAAAATAGTTTACTAAAATATAAATAATATAAGAGTGTAAACTAATTTAATCCTAAATCTGTCGACAAAAAAATGTTGTCTACACGTAGGATAAATATAACGCCTTGGGCCTTACATCTGACGGCTGAGTCATCGCTAAAAGGACACACCCTTCATATATATAGTGCATCCCTTCAAACTTGTATGTTTTCTCCAGACAGACAGATAGTGTAATGTAGTGTGTGTTCTTTATAAACGGTATTTGACCTACTCGCCTCTACTTCCACTCTATCTACTACACAGCCTCAACACAACACCGCTAATAATTATACTACAACCTTACAAACTAACTCAAAATACTCCTGCACCCCCACACCTCCCCTCACCCCAGCTGTTTAACTAAATACTCATGTAACTTAGCAACTTCCTACATGGGAGGGGAAATTTCCTTATACACACACACACATATACACGCACACGCACACACATATGATTACACATATGCGTATATATATATATATATATATATGACTGTGTGGGGGCGTGTGCGTGCTTATATATATATATATATATATATATATATATATATATATATATATATATATATGTGTGTGTGTATGTATATATGCGTATGTATGTATATATGTGTATGTATGTATATGTGTATATGTGTATATATGTATGTGTATATATATGTGTATATATATATATATATATATATATATGTGTGTGTGGGTGGGTGTATGCACAATGCTTGAAATTTAGAAAAAAAGACTTAGCCCTGTGGGGGGTGCAGGGACTGTGGTTTTTGCGGCCCCACCCAGTCTGTGTGTGTAAGTAATTATATGTATGTGTGTGCGTATGTGTGTATTATTCATAAATACATACATATATATGTATAGAGGTATGTTTGCAACTACCGTCATATTCATATATATATATAAATGTGACCCTCGGAGCAGACATCATAAAACTTCTTATCAGCATAAAGTGGAAACTATCATAGATTTCCTACAAGATTTACAATCCTTTCATTGTAGCTGGAGAATGTTTCTTCAGCTGGATCCTAAAGTAGTAGAGTAAAGCACAGCAAACATACGACGGTCTGAGAGTTATATGAGACATGATAAAGTTGCTATACCTTCTCTGCTAGAACCTTATACAGACAGAGGTTTACTTAAGACTTAACCCTTTACATTTCTCTATATCTACTGTTGTATTTTCACGGTAAACACTTTATCTTACATAATTATCTCACATAATATCGAATTATGAGATTTTGATATTATTTATTTTGAAAACTATACTTTAACATAAGTATAAGCAGCCGGTTATGGCCAGTTTGAACAGAAAGAGGAGAGAGAATGCTGGTCGGATACGGCCGGTTTAAATGCTAAAGGGTTATGAGGTCCCACATTTTGAGACACAAGCAAAATATTTTTAAAGGTAGCCACAAATGTATCTCCAACTGCATCAGGAATCACCTCTTATGTCACCTTACTTGTTTTAAAGAAGCCCCCTCTCCCCTCTCCCCTTTCTCTCTATCTCCCCTCTCTTCCCCCCTCTCTGTCGTTGGTTTCTATATAACAATTAATGCTAGGTGAAGGTAACTCCATTACTTATAGACATCCCCGCCGCACATAGTATGTATGTCTATATATATATATATATATATATATATATATATATATATATGTATGTATGTACAGTATATGTTCTTCTGGTTTTATAATTTTACAAATGTTTATCAATAGAGTCGGTTTCTAACATAGACACAAGACTCTCTCACTGGAATTTACACAACATCAACTAGGTAGATATGCCTGCATGTCTGCATGCATAAGTGTGCAGGTATGGATGTTATTGTATGTGTGGATGTGGATGTTTTGAGTTATGTGTGTACATGTGTACATGGAGTTATTAGATACAGAATTTTTGGAATGTATGTCTATATATCTATATGTATGTATGTCTATATGTCTATATATATGTATGTCTATATGCCTATATATATATATGTCGATATGTATGTATGCCTATATGTCTATATGTATATCTATATCTATGTAGGCCTATATGTCTATATGTATGTCTATATGTATGTATGCCTATATGTCTATATGTATGTCTATATGTATGTAGGCCTATATGTCTATATGTCTATATATATGTATGTCTATATGCCTATATATATATATGTCGATATGTATGTATGCCTATATGTCTATATGTATATCTATATGTATGTAGGCCTATATGTCTATATGTCTATATGTATGTCGATATGTATGTATGCCTATATGTCTATATGTATATCTATATCTATGTAGGCCTATATGTCTATATGTATGTCTATATGTATGTATGCCTATATGTCTATATGTATGTCTATATGTATGTAAACACTTAGAATTCTCATGTTATAAATAACAACAGAGAGTGCTGTAGTGTATAGTAAAGTAGCCATAATTTCATGTGTGAATGGATAATGGAATGAAATCTTTCTTGCTTCCAACATTGAACCAATTCAATTAATCTCGTGCTAGAGAGAAGTAGTAGTTTAGAGCGGCGAAAATATACACTTATTTCGTCAGTAGTGGTCATTCTTGTTGAAGTGTAATCAAATGATAGAAGACAATAAAACAGTGGTGATCTTACTAGTGACAGAGAGTATATGGGAACTAGAGCGGCTATTGAATTAGAGACATATATTGTATTTATGGCTATATTCATAAAGATGAGGGCGCTCAGCTGTTTTAAACATCCTTTCAGATAAATTTATGAAAGATATATACTTGAGATATTGTTCTATTCTGGCTAATAACACAATTTTCCTTCTATTTAGATGTACTCAATCTCCTCGGTTTTCTCACTAGCTTACCTGCTATGTGTATAACCTCAGGCGAAACATTTAACGAACCACTCGATGAAAATAAAAATATTGCATTAAATAGGCAGGAAGTGGTAGCTGTGTCATCACACTTTACACAGTTTATATATGTTAATGTATAAACTGAACTGGTCAATATTCGTTAGTGTCGTCTGCAATATGATGAGGGATATGTGTGTGTATATATATATATATATATATATATATAGTTCAAGAAAACAACAAACAGAGGTACAAAAAGTGTTGTTAGTTTCACGCTTTATATCTCTATCTATCAGGGAAAGCCCCCCAATAATTATATTTTTCTCCCCAAACTACCAAAACACATCTATTTGTATATGCGCTACAATTTATGTACATGTTATGTAGAGATAGATGAGAGAGAGAGATATAGATATAGAGAGGGGGAGAGTTTGGTGGTAATTGATATAATGAGGGGGTACTGGAAGAGAGTTTTGTGTAGCAGATATAGAGGGGGGGAGAGTTTGGTGGTAATTAATATAGAGAGGGGTATTGGAAGAGAGTTCCGTGTAGCAGATATAGAGAGGGGGGGGGCATATATATATATATATATATATATATATATATATATATATATATATATATATATATCATGTGTAATATAGAAATGGCTTCTACATCTTTTATTTAAACGTTCTGGGTTCAAAAACAACCGATACTAACTCTGTCTTTTATCTTCCAGGAATCAATAAAACAAAGTACCATATAGATGATCGACTTATACCCTGCCCCCACCCACCACCACCGTGTGCCCTTGTGCCAATAATGAAAGAAAACTCTTAATTTGATATGACTATATTGTAAAACTTAATCACAACGGAATATTTGGTTAGGAAAGCTGAGATATCACAATACGCCCAAACAGAAAACTGATATTACCGCAATGACTCTACTTAGAGATGCTATTATTATTATCAGTAGTAGTAGTGGTAGTGGTGGTGGTAGTAGTGGTAGTGGTAGTAGTGGTGGTGGTGGTGGTAGTGGTAGTAGTGGTGGTGGTAGTAGTAGTGGTAGTAGTGGTAGTGGTGGTGGTGGTGGTAGTAGTGGTGGTAGTGGTAGTAGTGGTGGTGGTAGTAGTAGTGGTAGTAGTGGTAGTGGTGGTGGTGGTGGTGGTAGTAGTAGTGGTGGTGATGATAGTGATGGGAGGGCGGTGGATTCGTTGGATTTTTTGGGCGTTGGGCAAAATACCTTGCGGTATTTCTTCCGCCTTTTTTACATTCTAATTTCAAATCCCACAGAGGCTTACTTTGCCTTTCACCCTACCAGTCACATACTGAGGGTTGATGTAACTTGTTTTCTCTCCCACCCCCGAGATTGCTGGTCTTGAACCTAAATTAGAAACCATGGCTTCCAGTTTGAGGGAACTTCCTTCCTCCTACCCAAAATTTTATGTTCCTTCATATATATATATATATATATTTATATTTATATGTAATGGAGTGTATGTGTGTGTCTTTCGCCAGTATGTATATATATGTATATGTGTATATATATATATATATATATATATGATTGAAAGGTGTAAACAACGGTGAGATTTCCCACTTCAGCCCAGAAAACGGTGTTTCTCAATAAAATCTCTCTTGTATATTGTGTCTTGGGACATTTTATCTTACCTTCAGTCGTCTATTAACATTCTAATAGAAAGTACTGTGTGGTGGTTGGTGATGATACAGTGTGGGAAGTGTACCGGGTGATGATACTGTGGGAAGTGTACCCAGTGGCGGACTGGGTCTAAAAATATTGGTTGCCAGGAGATGAAAGGGGCCCACCTACATTTAGAATGCTATCATTTAATTTTTATAATGAATAAATAAGTGGAAACAAAACAGTGCAATCAAACTTTTGGCGGAAAAATAGCTTACCTTCTCCAATAAAAAAAATATGTATTTAACAACAGTTAAACACTGATAGGAATAATAAGGTTGTTACCAAAGAACCAGAAGATTGACAAGTCTACCCTAAATATGACCAATAGCTCTAGGAAAGCCATGAACGATAGCACATCTTTTTAACTTTGATTTTGAATGTATGTTCATAATTATTAATTTTCATTACACTTTTGTAGCTGTCTCGGTGGCCTAGTTGGAGGAATGGTAGACTGTGGTGATCCTGGTCTGGAGTAGAGTTCCCGCTAAACCTTTTTAGTTTTTTTCTATGGGTTGTAAAATAAAAAAAAACTGAAAGACATTACATGTACCTGTTGACCAGGATTGAACCCAAGACCAGGATCTCCACCGTCTCTAGTACCTATCGCTAGGCCACAGAGACAACTACGAAAATCTATTGAAAATTCATATTTATAAACCTACTTTCAAAATTTTCAAAAGAAAATGCTGTGGCGTTGTTCATGTCTTTCTTATGTATTTTGCGAAATCCAGAGACACTTGCAACGCTACTGTGGTCTCCTGCAATGCTACCGTGGGCAACCTGACCAGTCCGCCACTGAGTGTACCGGGTGGTAATTGGTGTTAATACACTGTGTTTACAGTCAGGAGTTAGAAATATATATGGTCAGTGAACTGTGTTACGACTGTAAGGACTTGTTGAGATAATTGTGATAAATGTAGAATTTACTCGCAAGATCAACAAATAACCACAAATGTTTGCTTGTTTAGTTTTTTTTTCTATTTTCGAGCGTTACTTTAAATCACATAACATAATTTTTAAATATATATAAAAAAAAAAAAAAACAAGGCGTTAAATGTTTTAATTATGAATTTATTATAAAATTTACATATTTATAAATATAAATTTGTCTTGATTAATTTCCATCAGTTATAGTTCCAGTTGTTTTATAGAGTTATGTTTCAAAATATGACTTAGTTTTATAACATAGAATTGGAAATAGTTCCCAATAGATAGATGGTTAAATTCCTCATAGAAAAACACGAGAGAAAACAATGTTGATAGTTCCTGCAAGTCTGGAAACAGTTACAGGAATCAGAAAGTGAGTAAAACTGTAGAGGCTGAACAATCTTAGATAAAAAAAAAAAGTAGAAGTATAACAAACCTTTTTTTTACAATATGGCTTTACTGTCGCTTATAGGCATGAAAAGCACATTGACCAGTCGGCTCAATTTGTAACGAATATTTGGCGAACAAAAGTACGAAGCCAGCCAAATTAAAATGACATCTTAATATTAGACATGCTTCTTGTACAGGCAAATCTTAACTGTTCGTATTTTTTACGATTACTCTAATGCTCAAACGTACAGAAATATCTTCTTTTTTTAAACATAGACTGGTTCTCAAGAAAAATACATAAGAACATCTTATAAAATGTCATATTTAATGAGAAAAGCTATGAAACCTTACATAGACGACTGACCAAGAACTTGTGTTGCCAAAAGCAGAGAAATCATAAAAATTAATAACGGAAATACCTGTGTGGACGAAATAAGAAATATATTCCACTCTTAAACGATTCAGAATCATAAAAGAATTGTTG
>OZ024748.1:9238439-9240939 GCA_964016885.1 Eledone cirrhosa
AGCCCTTGTCCAAGTTCATGGTGAGGCAGTTTCTAGGTGTGGTCTCATGGTTTCACGAATCATACCGACGGCTCGTATCATGTGGTTGAGTGGTTAAAGAATTGGATTCGCAATCGTGACATTGTGAGTTCGATTCCCAGACCGGGCCGAGCGATGCCGTATGTCCTTGAGCAAGATACTTTATTTCACATTGCTACTTCTGCCTGGATTTGCGACCGATAGATAATATTAGCAATTGGAAAGATCAATGGAAGCATTGTTTCCTCGGTCCGATTTGACGAGATCCACACAACGTTAAGCGAATGAGGTCTGGGAACTTGTCGATCAAATGCCGAGGTATATATATATATATATATATATTGCGTATGATTTAGTGGTGGCACGTGGCCTAGTGGTAAGAGTGTTGGACTTATGATCATAACGTCGTGGGTTCGATACCTGAGATGCGTGTTGTGTTGTGTTCTTGAGCAAAACACTTCATTTCGCGTTGCTCCAGTATACTCAGCTGAAAATGAGTACCAGCAATAGCTGGAGGTTTAACCCTGTGATGGACTGGCGTCCTGTCCAGGGGGGAGTCTTGTACTCTCAGTCGCTTCACGCCATGAAACCGGGATAAGCACCGGCCAAATGAACCTTCTGGCTTAAGACAGACTTTAGCCTTTTTTTTAGACGTATGATTCCAGTTCCTTTAAGGACCAACAACACACCCAGGAGCTGGACATATCGATGAATTAACAGGGTAGAACCCATTACAACATCATTTTTTCCTGTTTTTTCTGCCTTAATTCTTACTGCCTGATGAGGTCACAGCCAATAATGGCTGTCACTGAAATATGTATAGCAGCGAATTGGAATAAACGAAGCCGTTTTTAACATGTTTGACTTACACATATTATTTTAAATATATATAGATATATATTACTGGTTTCAGTCATTAGACTGCGGCCATGCTGGGGGATCACATTGAGAGGAATTTTATGTGTCATATCGATCTCAGTATTTATTTTGTCATCGATATTGTGTGTGTGTCTGCATGTGTGTACGTGTGTGTGTGTCATAAAACCCCGTATACTCATTTCTATAGCTACGTCAATCCTACCTTACACTACAATAACTCCTAATCAAGCTGTAGTATATTATATTAGGGCGTCCCTTTACGATCTGAGTTCAAATCCCGCCGAGGTTGACTTTGCCTTTCATCCTTACGGGGTCGATAAAATAAAGTACCAGTAATGCACTGGGTAATTGCTGGCCTTGTGCCTAAAGTAGAAACAATTATATTAGGGCGGTGGATTGGCAGTATCGGTAGAGGGTCGGACGCCATGCTTTCTAGCATAGAGTTACGGCCCTTGCCATTCTGAGTTCAAATCCCGCCGAGGTCAACTTTGCCTTTCATCCTTACGGGGTCGATAAAATAAAGTACCAGTAATGCACTGGGGTAATTACTGGCCTTGTGCCAAAAGTAGAAACAATTATATTAGGGTGCCGCGTGGTTTAGTGGTTAGGGTGTTCGGCCTACAGTGGCCAGTTATATCCTTGAACAAGACACTTCATTTCACCTTCCTCCAGTACATTCAGCTGGTAAAGATGTGGTGTACCTGTAATTGAAAGGATCAGTCACATGACAGTGTCATGGTGGTGGGGTAGAAGGGGGAGGAGAGGGTAGGGTGAAGGAAATAAAGAGAGAGGGAAACAGAGAGAGAGGGGGGGAGAGAAAGAAATACAGTGAGAGAAGAGAAATTAAGAAAGGGATAAAGAAAGTGGGAGAGAGAGAGAGAGAGCAAGAAATAGAAAGAGAGAGGGAGAGAGAGGGGGAGAAGGAGAGTGAGGGGGAGGGGGAGAAGGAGAGAGAGAGAGAAAGACAACAGCTGTTTCCCGTTTCTTAGAGATTTGTAATAAGGAAACTAGGAGTGAGATAAATACGTCTCCCTCCAATACTTCCTCTCTCTCACAATCTCTCTCTCACTGTCTCTCTCACTATCTCTCTCTCTCTCTCTCTCTCTCTCTCTCTCTCTCTCTCTCTCTCTATGTATATATATATATATATATATATAACGAAGGAAGTGTGATAAGGAACCAGATGAACCATAATGCACCAGAGTACTCAATACTTAGGGTAGTAGAGTGGGTAATAGGAAAATGTTTGACCCCGACGGCAGAGCTCAAGCCGTTTCAACGGCTATTTCCAGAAATAGCCGTCGAAACGGCTTGAGCTCTGCCGTCGGGGTCAAACATTTTCCTATATATATATATATATATATATATATATATATATATATTACACTATGTACTATACATGCACCTTTGATGAGTTGTAGTGCACCTAAGCACTGTACACAATAATTTTCATGATTATTATTATATACTTATAGAGACATACATAATGCATATATATATATTGATGCTCATACATATGTATATATATATATATCTTTAAAGCGAAGAAATACCAATGAAGGTTGGAAGATCACTGATGAAGGACTAATTTTATTCATATGTA
>OZ024748.1:9253439-9263439 GCA_964016885.1 Eledone cirrhosa
TTCAGGCTACATTTCGCTGTTTTCAGTCCGAACTTCTAAGAACAATTTATTACAATATTAAACTGAAAATGAAACAAGTTTAGTGAAATATTTGTGGAGAGGTCATAATTGGTGATAATTGCATGGATTACTAATAACTGCCATAACAAAGGTGGTGGTGGTTGTTTAACCCGGAGCCTGAACACTTTACACCTGAGGCATTCCAGTCGTAACCATCCCATTCTTCTTGGATTGTATATACATATATATATATATATATATATATATATATATATATATATATATATATATATATATATATATATGTATATATATATATATATATACACATATATATATATATATAGATATATATATATATACATATATGTATATATATATATATGTATATGTATATATATATATATATATATATATATATATATGCAGGATGTCCCAAAATTGTATACACACTTCAACAGCATTCTAATAAATAGATAATCAAAGTGTATATACATTGTTGGGGTCACCCTGTATATATATATATATATATATATATATATATATATATATATATATATATATATATATATATATATATATGTATATATATATATATATATATATATATATATATAATGTTAGTTTGGTAAAGATATCCAACGAAACGTACGTTCCTGGTATGGCACCGTCGTAGTAATTGGCCTTAATAAATATATATATATATATATATATATATATACACACAAATATATATACATAAACATACATATATATATATATCATATATATACATGCATGCATATATATATATATATATATATATATATATATATATATATATCAAAACAAGCTTGTCCAATATAGAACATGATTTGAGGGCTATTTTGTCTGCTATTTCTTTCTTGTAAGATGTCGGTGGATGGCACCGAAACTCCCCCTGTTCACCCACCCCCCTCTCTCTGGCAGGTGGGAGTGTGTCATTGTCGTGCAACAACTCTGGTAAAACATACATTAATGTAGAAAGTTTAAACATGAGATTGGTTTGCAGAGAGAGAGAGGGAGGAGAGAGATAGGTAGAGAGAGAGAGCGAGAGAGAGAGAGAGAGAGAGAGATAAATAGTTATATAGAGAGAAAAGGAAAGAGGGAAATAAATATATATATATATATATATATATATATGATATGGAAAGAGAAAGATAGATTGAGAGAGATATATATAGAGAGAGAGAAAGATATAAATAGCTATATAGAGAGAGAAGGAAAGAGGGAAAGATATATATATATATATATATATATATATATATATATATATGATATGGAGAGAGAAAGATAGATTGAGAGAGATATATAGATATAGATAGAGAGAGAAAGATAGAAAGAGAGAGAGGTAGAGAGAGAAAGTGATAGATATCTATATATAAGGAGAGAGAGAGGGAGGGAGAGCTATATATATATATATGAGAGAGAGAGAGAGAGAGAGAGAGAGAGAGAGAGAGAGAGAGAGAGAGAGAGAGAGAGAGAGAGAGAGAGAGAGCTATGTATATATATTGTAAATTCTAACGATGATGATGTTTGAAGTGTAGAAGCTTAGTCAATTGAACACACAGACACCGAGATAACATTTCTATCAATGATGTACTGTAATATAATAAATATTGTCTCTAACTATAAAAGATATTGCTAACTCCGATGTTTGTTATCACAATATATTTTACCATCTTTCTGATTCTCTCTGGAGTTTGGAGAGTTTTTTTTATGTTTTCGTCAATGTTTTTCTTTTGTGTGTTGTTGTTGTTGTTGTTGTTGCTGTTGTTTTTGTTGTTGTTTTTACCTTACCTTTGATTTTTTGAGTTTTCCCTTCTATGATAATAATATAGTGACAGCGTGGAGTGGATTAGCTGGTCGTTGGAGCTGGTTGCAGTAGTTTACTAGGAACAGCGAGAAGATATGTCAAGTTAGAGAGAGAGAGAGAGAGCAAGACACTCCAGCTAGCATAATTAGATTATTATACACACATATATACATACTGACACATACATATATATATATATATATATATAGGGACATATACATACATATACATACACAGACAGATAGACAGAGAGAGAGAGCAAGAGAAAAGGGGAGAGAAAGTGAAAGAGGAATATCATACGGAGAGAGATAAAGAGACAGAGTTAATGAGATAGTGTGGGAGAGCGATAACAAGAGAGCATGATAGCTAAAACGAGAGAGAATAAGAGGAAGAGAGTTAATGAGATAGAGAGCTGAGGTACGGGAGAGAAAGCTAGAGATAGATAGAGCTAATATAGATAGAGAGGGAACTAATATAGAGAGGGAGCTAGTATAGAGAGAGAGGGAGCTAATATATATAGAGAGAGAAAGCTAGAGAGAGATTGTGCTAATATATAAAGAGAGGGAACTAATATATAAAGAGAGGGAACTAATATATAGAGAGAGGGAGCTAATATAGAGAGGCAGGTAATATATAGAGAGAGGGAGCTATAGAGAGAGGGAGCTAATATAGAGAGAGAGGGAGGTAATCAGTTGAGTGTGTGACTATCATAAAACCTAATCGAAAACACCTCAAAACACACACATACACACATATATATACAGGCACATACACACATATATAGACATAGGCACATACACACATATATAGACACATACACATATATATATATATATATAGACACATACACACATATATATATTGACACATACACATATATATAGACATAGACACATGCACATATATAAACAAAGGCACATACACACATATATATAGACACACACACATATATATATATATAGACATAGGCGCATACACACATATATATAGATATAGACACGTGCACACATATAGACATAGACACATATATAGACTCATATATATATATATATATACACATATGGGCATAGAGACATACACACACACATAGAGATAGACATGTACATACATATAGACACAAACACACACATATGGACATAGATATATACAGACATATAGACATAGAAACACATAGACACACACACATACACATCGATATAGACACCGACACACACAAATAGAAACATACTCACACACACATATGGACATACATACACACAGAACACTGATATAAACACACTGATAGACACACAGACGGAGATAGAATAATTAGATATATAAGAAAAATGAGAGTGAAAGTACGATAGTTAGAGAGGGAGAAATATAGAGAGAGTAAGAAGTAAAGAGAGAGAGTGAAAGAAGTAAAGAGAGAGAGTGAAAGGAGTAAAGAGAGAGAAGTAGAGAGAGAGAAAGAAGTAGAGAGAGAGAAAGAAGTAGAGAGAGAGAAAGAGAGAGAGAAAGAAGTATAGTGGGTTTTGTTATTTCTCAAGTTGAGATAGAAACGAAATCCCCACGCCCTCGAGGGGGAAATACGTCATTCCACACGGTGCCTACCCACGACAAATAATATTCACGTGGGGGGTCGGCTGCCCAATCAGGGCAGGGGCATCAGGCTGGCGTGACGTACATAATCAGCATACCTTATATGGAGATCCTACCCCGACGCGCACGGCACCCCCAGCTCCCACCTCCACCGCCCGCACCCAGCGCGCACCAACTACTGCTAGGGACGGGATTTGCCACCAAAGCTACTTTTTCTCTCCCACCTTACAAAACGACCGACTGAGCTCGCACGGAGGGTACCTGAGTACCAGAATTTCTGGTGAGTTATCATCACATCCTTTTTATTGTATTTTAGAAAAATAATTTTACTTTACGATGCTTCGCTTTAACAATAATAATAATAAAAAAAGACGGAAGAGAAGAGAGAAAAATATGACACTATCTCTTCTCTAGATATTTACCTTGTCCTATAATTCTATGTATAGAGGATGAAGACAGTCTAAAATTGAGATAAACTGCTTCTTTATTTCTTCCTACATTCATTTAAACCTTATACAAACATTAATTCATACTAAAAAGCATCTCGTTTAGGTTAATTTTTCTAGTTTTTGTAATTTTTACATGAAATCAGCTCGGCTCTTTGCCTTCTCGCCTAGAGATGTTCGTTGCATACTTCTACTCTCTACACTGTTGCTTGTTTCGCTTTTTCACTTCTGCTTTTGTCTCTCTTAAAGCAACGACTCATGCAAAATTTTACATTTCCCAAACATTTAAAGATATTTTAATGAAACATACTCTATCTTTGTTGATATAAGTGTGTGTTGACTCTTAAAAATAATATATCCGCCCGCTATGTTTTCCAGATGTGTGTGTGTGCCAGTGTATCTGTGTACATCTTGGTCTTTCTGTCTGTCTTTCATACATACAATGTGTCTATTTAATTAAAGTCGAAGTCCAAAGTGGTTATAGATATCGGTTTGATTAATAACTGTAGCATCACTGGGGAAGATATGATCAGCTCCTACTGTTCTCCCATTAATGAACCCTGTTGTATGTTTAAATAACCGCAAAAACCTTTTTTTTATTCATCATCAGAAATATTCTTTTACTGGGTGAGGTATTCTCTAAATTGAAAATAAACTACGTAAATTGAGTTACACTAAACAAAACAATGATTGAATGGCGGTGGAAACTAGATTTTCTTAAAACCAATGACCAAGATAGGTTTTAGTAGTGACCAGTTATTTCAGACTAGTGAGTTGCCATTGACCACTGCTGGTCAGTCGTCTCGTTCATATTTTTGCTTTTACTGATTTTATATATATACACACACACATATATGTATATGTGTGTATATAATTTCAATGATAATGCAATCATAACCGACTCTTGTTTATTTGATATTATTATTTTTTTAATTTAATTTTCGCTGCTAGATTATGTATCATCACATTGATTATGGTAGTCATTAGAAGAGAGCTGTCCTCGCTACAGCTTTCATATCGATTACGAACGAAAGAAACCATACACGCAGACAGAAAGAGTGTAATATATGTGTGTGTGTGTATATATATATATATATATATATACATATACATATATATATATATATATATATAGTTGTGGCCGTCTGTATAGCCATGGGTGGAAGCAGTAACATCACGTGCCTGCGAAAAAAGATTGATTTGCTGAGATATTAAAAAACTTTCACAAACAAACAGAAAACAATAGCTAAGTAAGATATGGAAATAATTAGACCCTGGTATTGATATCACTTTAAATTTGTTTATGTCACTGTAAAATAAAAGGAAATTCAGTATTCAGTAGAGAGCAGAAGCTGATTTATAGAAACGACTTTACAGTGTCCAGTTGCAAGATATCATCAACCAGTTAATTTTTTCTCCTTTCATACTGTCTCTCTGTGGGATTATTGAAATAGAAGCCTGATCCAGTCTTTAAAGGTGTTGAGAAAGCTATATTTTGTTGTGATAAGGAAGAAATAAAGTCGAATAACAAGGAAGAAACATCGACTTCATTTCTTTAGTCATTCCATGCGTTCATTCAGTCTTCAGTATTTTTTTCTTCCTTTACGAACACACACCTTCAATATAATATAGCTGCACACATACACATATGTTTTAACAACTGCATAACATACATGCACGCTTATGTTTGTATATAAGTATGTATATATAAAGCCTATATATATAGATATATAGATATATAGATATATCTATATATATATATATATATATATATATATATGAGGCGGTGTCAGAAGTATTCGTTAGACAAGTAAAATCTTGTCTGAGCTGTTGTTTTTTAATCCCAAGTCAGCTCTCCTTGAGCAGAACTATGTCCAAAGGCTTTCCAGTCGTGACCACACTGTCATATAGACACACGCACACACACACAACGCACACACACATATATATATATATATATATATATATATATATATATATATATATATATATCAAAAGTAAAAATATAACTATTTGCAAGTAGTAGAAAGCTATATAGGAGAATATATGATAGCCAGATAGTTTTATACAAAGATCAGTGTTTTTATGTAGTTATAGGTGGAAGATATAGATATTCTTAAGGTAAAAAATAGAGAAAGATAGACGTAAACACAGAGAGGATACCCAACCAAAGAGAACGATAGAATAAAGTTATCTCATTCATTGCTTGACGAGTGTTTCGTCATTACAGCCGACTATTACAGGGAAAAGGCAACACAAGAAGATAGAATATATTTTTGTACAACATGTGTATAAAAGTATTCAATGCTTCATCAGATGTATAAGCAAAGAATTTTTTAAAAATCTAAACAAAATGCGCTGAAAGGTGCAGGCCACAGAAGGTTACATTTATATAGTGTCCCCCAAAAATGTATACACATTTTGATTACCTGTACAGGAAATATTTATTAGAATGCCGTTGAAGTGTGTATACATTTTTGGGGGACACCCTGTGTGTATATATATGTGTGTGTGTGTCCTTCGTTTTCCTATTTAAGACAGTAGGGTGTGATTTGAGGGAGTCTTAGCTGCTATTTCAACTATTTCAAGCAGGAGGTCTATCAACGTCAGTATAGCTAGTAATGGTAGTTAGTAGCGACCAAAGCAGCTAGCTCTATGACCGCTTGTATATATATATATATATATATATATATATATATATATATATAACACACCCTTTTTTTCCTGTCTCTCTCTCTCTGGTGTTAATGATTGACATACCTTTATAGTGAAACTGACGCCTAATTGCTTACGTTAAACCAGCTCCTCTCTATTTAGTCTTCATGACTCCTCGTTCAATCTAAATTACACTGAAATATTTCTTCTGTCCCTCCAAGTCACAACTTCAACATTCATCACATAGATGTGAGTTTTTAGTTTTGTTTTGTTTTGTTTGATTTTTTTCCCTGCTGTCCACCGAACCATGAGACCTGTTAAACAAAGCACACGCTCACTATCTCATTTTTTTTTTTGTTTTCTTTTTTATAGATTTATAGATTCATGAAGATAATATCACCATTTATTTACTTTACTACCTTAGCTCTCTCTACTCATCATAAATTCGATTTAACAGACGACTTTTGAAGATATTTTACTATTAAAATTAAAATAGACACCAACCTATAACTATCAGTTAGTCACTTCTAACCACTGTTGGTATCTCTTTCTCTTGTTTTAACTCATTTAGACATTACATTCTTGATTAATTATTATTCGATTACTTTGCCAATCTATCAATAGGTTAACTATTTGCTCTAGAGCTTTAGATAAATAAATGAACGTTTTATTTTTGTTAAATTTCTTAAATATTTTCTCAAGCACCTGTAAAAAAAACAAGCTACCAATACACACACACATCAAACAATCAACTATAATGTTTACACAGGTAATGGTTGAATATCTCTACATCTCTCTCTCTCTACACCGACACATTCACCATGTGTACAGATATTCGAAACTAAATATTTGCCTGTTGGTGTTGTTGTCTCTGCTGCTTGTATTATGTCTGTTTTGTGTATTCTTATATTACGTGTATATGGGAGTCCCGGGTTCAATCGGGGCTAACCACAGTACATAAGGTACTCAATACATTAGTAGAGTGTAAACAACAAATTTAATATAGAAATGGCTTTTCATGATTTCCTTCGAATGAAACAGTTCTAGTCCTGTAGAAGCCACATATATATATATATAACGTATGTATGTATATATGTATATGTACTGTTCTTCTGTATATTATTGTTTATGTAGCTTGTGCGTGTGTGTGTAACTCGTCTGTTTATTTAGAAATATAGGAAGATGACAGCTAGGATTTTCAGAGTAAATCTCTCTCTGTCTATCTCTATCTCTCTCTCTCTCTCTCTCTCCCTCCCTCTCTCTATCCATGCAAGTCCCGATCAATGTCGGTTGTAAGGAACTATACATGTCACTTCCAACAATGGAACGAACACACAGTCACATCTCTACATTTGATCACTTTTTATCCATTATTCCCTTCTTCTGCTTATCACTCATTCATCTCCTCTTCTTTCCTTCTATTATTTCTTCTCTCCTTTTTCTTCAATCTTTGCTTCTTCACTTTTATTTTTGCTCTCCTCTATTTCTGCTTCCCCTCTTTTCTTCATTTCTATCACACTTTTGCTGTCTCGTTCACTTCTCTTTCTTTCGCTCTATTATCTCTCTCTCTCTCTCTCTCTCTCTCTCTCTCTCTCTCTCTCTCTCTCTCTCTCTCTCTCGTCTTCAACCTCTCTCTCTCTCTTCTTTAACCTGTCTTTCTCTCCACCAGTAACTCTATCCTTCATTTTATATTAACACCTCTCGCAATCACCCTTCTACATTCACGTCTATTCTATCCTTCTCTCTCTTCCTCCCTTTATTCAATCTCTTTCTCATTTCGCCCATACCTCATTTTTCAGTCTCTTCGTCTATATCTCAACAACCAACGTCTTTCCATATCATCATCTTTATCATCTCTTTCTCTCCCATCGCCCATGTCACCAACCTTCACTCTTTTTCTACCAATTCCCTATTTTATCCTGTCTCAAACCTTTCATAACATCACAACTCAATCTCATATATATTTCACACACCCCCTCCTCTCTCTCTTCTCTCTCTCAGCACTGAACTTCTTTACTGTCTCTTTCTCTATTCCTCACACACACTCTCTCTATTCCATATTCCTTCTCTCTTTCTCTATCATCTTCCTTCCACGGGCAAAGGTCTCCCTCTATTCATACTTTACTCTACGTCTCTCATCATCAAATTACCCCTACCCTCGCTCTTCTCTATAACATCAATCCTTTTTTTTATTTCACCTATCGTTCCGTCTACCTGTATGTCTTACCTGTCCATTTACCTTTGAACACCCCCTCCTCCCATTCAGTTGACTATGTAAACTACTCACCTTTAATTCTCTTCATCATCCGCCCCCTTTCTTTCCATTTGTGTGTGTATATATATATACGTACACACACACACACACATATATATATATATATATATAATATAGTGTAGTATAGTATAGTGTCGTTTATGAGAAAACTGCAACAAAAATATAAGCGGCTTTCTACAAATGTGGAGCCATTCGTTATCTGTATAATAAAGATTTAATCAAGAAACACAGACGGCTACTTACTTTTTCTATTTAATATATTAGTAGTAAGGTTGTTGTATACTGCGGCCACTACTAGCTAGGTCTAGGAAGGAGAGTGCTTGACCTATCCTGACCGCCTTACTTTACAAAAGAACACAGTAGATAAAGTAGTCATACATTGATGGACAGTCTACGGCTGAAATAAATGCCGTTCATCATAAGTTGCTTGATCAGGGTTGAACAGCAGCAGCAGCAAAAGCCATCGTGAGAGCTTTTACTTGACCGTTCTACTTTGCTAGAATAAACAGCATAATGTCCCTCAAATCCTACCCTACATTGATTTATTGCTTTGTTATTTCATATTGCAATTAGTGAACAATAGCTTAGCTGGTTTACAGATTTGGTGTGGTTTCACTGACCTCGCGACTGACCAAGGTCGAAATCGTGGCAAGGAACTTAGTTTGTAAAACACCGGCGGTTTTTTTCTTTTTTTCCACTTTTCTCACTTGTTTATATTCTTCGCCGGTATAAAATGACGAACACACACACACACACACGTATGTATAATGTAAACTTAGTGAACTTTGTAACCAGACTGTTTCAATCCCTAGAAAGGTTTAGTTGCTACTTTAATCAAATGTTTATTCGGTCGGAGTTGACCTGGGGCCGAACACATTCACCCACAACATACTCCCCTGCATTATTCAGTGTTTATTTTCTCATAAATAACTCTGTTTCCCACCACCTTTTTTCCCGATTTCTTAATTAATCAGAAAGAATAATCTGTCCTTCCACCAGAATTTCAACTTCCTACTCACCTCTGTCTTTGTTTCTATCTTACTCAACATTCTTCATCTTACTGTCGCTTCTATGTGGTTGATACACCTGATAGAAACCACAGCCTTCATAAAGCGACATTGGTTGCAAGCTAGACTGCCTTTTATAATGGCTCTGAGTTGGGGGTTATACAACAACAAAAATAGTTTCGTTACTCAAAATACGTAATTA
>OZ024748.1:9273439-9280939 GCA_964016885.1 Eledone cirrhosa
TTTACCTTCCAACCTTACGGAGTCGACAAAATAAAGTACACTGAGGTAATTGCTGGCCTTGTGCCAAAAGTAGGAACAATTATTTTGGGGTGTTTACATACGATTGAATTATATCTGTAGATCATTTTATTTTGGGGAAAGGTTGCATTCTAATAAATATCGTTTGTACAGGTAATCAAAGTATGTATACATTTTTGGGGGACACCCTGTATATATATATATATATATACTGCAGTCTCCTACACCTACTCAATATATATGTACAGACTTCTATAGATATTTATATATGATTTCTTTTGAATCAGAAACAATTCTAGTCCTGTAGAAGCCATTTCGATATTACATAAGATGTTTACACTCTATCAATGTATTGAGTACCTCACTGTGCTTACCCTCAATTCAACCCAAATAATAATGATCCCCCCACAAAACAGCCAAAGATCAGCAATTCTCCATGTTTTCTGTTTTTATTTCCCCCACATGTTTATATATATACATATACATATATATGTACATGTGTGTGTGTATTTATATATATATATATGCATATGTACATATATATATATATATATATATAATACATAATATATGTATGTATATATATATAATACATAATATATGTATGTATATATATAATACATATATATATGTATATATTTAATACATATATATATATATGTATATATATATATATATATAATACATAATATATATATATATATATATATGTATATATATAATATATATATATATATATAATATATAATAAATGTATGTATGAATATATGTATATATATTAATTATATATATATATATATATATGCATAAATATGTGTGTTCGTTTATATATATATTTATCCATTTATATATATATTTATATATCTATATATATGTATATATTTATATCAATATCTATATATGTATGTATTTTGTATGCATGTGTATATATATTTCTATATTTATATATTTATGTATATATATATATTTATATATGTGTATATATATTTATATATATGTGTATATATATTTATATATATATGTGTATATATATTTGTGTGTATTTATATATATATGTGTATATATATTTGTATATATATATATTTATATATATATATGTGTATATATATATATGTATATATTTATATATATATATATGTATATATATTTGTTTATGTATATATTTATATGTATATTTGTTTATGTATATATTTATATATATATATGTGTATATATATTTGTATATGTATATATTTATATATGTGTGTGTATATATTTATATATATATGTGTGTATATATTTATATATATATGTATATATGGGTGTATATATTTATATATATATATGTGTGTATATATTTAGATATATATATGTGTATATATTTAGATATATATATGTGTATATATTTAGATATATATATATCTTTATATTTATATATATATATATGTATGTATATATTTATATACATATGTGTGTATATATTTATAGATATGTGTATATTTTATGTGTTGTGTATACATTTATATATATATGTGTATATAATTATATATATATATGTATATATATTTATATATTAATATACATATATATATATTTATATATCAATATATATGTATATATATTTATATATAAATATGTGTATATATTTATAAATATATATGTGTATATATTTGTAAATATATATGTGTATATATTTATAAATATATATGTGTACCATCATCATCACCGTTTTACGTCTGTTCTTCCACGCTGGCATGGGTTAGACTGGTATATATTTATATATATATATGTGTATATATATATTATATATACATATGTGTGTATATTTATATATGTATGTATATATATATATATATTTATACATGTATATATATATTTAAACATGTATATATATATGTGTATATATGTATATATATTTATATATTTATACATGTATATATATATTTAAACATGTGTATATATGTATATATATTTATATATGTATATATATTTATATTTTTCTATATGTATATATATTTATATATATATATATGTGTATATATTTATATATATATATATATATATATGTATATATATTTATATATATATATATATGTGTGTATATATTTATATATATATATATATATATATGTATATATATTTATATGTATATATATTTATATATATATGTATATATATTTATAGATATATATATATTTATATATATATGTATATATATATATGTATATATATACATATATATATATATATATATATATATGCATATATATTTATAAATCTATATGTATGTATATATATTTATGTATTTATATATCTATGAAAACATCCATATATATATATATGAATATATCCATATATATTTATATGAATATATCCATATATATTTATATGAATATATTCATATATATATAAATACCTCCATATATATTTATATGTATATATCCATATATATTTATATGTGTATATACATATATATTTATATGTGTATATATATATATATATATATATATATATATATATATATATATATATATATATAGGTATGGCCTGTCAATTTGGTGTTATTTTAATGGCAAAGTATATATGTGTGTGTGTGTGTGTGTGTGTGTGCATATGTATATATATATATATATATGCGAATATATATATGAATATATATAGATACTTGTATACACATATATATATATATATACACACGAATATATATAAATATATTTATATACACTTACATAAATATATAGCTGGGGGGGTCTTTGAATCCCAGACTATTGCAGTATCTGGTCCTTATCCTTGATGCGAAGAATCGGAATTTTGGCAATTCACTGTACGATCCTGTTCGTGGGTGGTCTGACTCTCAGCTCCAAACTTTGCTGCAAGCCCTTCCAAGATCCTCCATACATATTGCACTGTATATCTCTTCCATCTTTGTTCCAAGGAAGAGGGTTTTAGTTCTTTCAGCCTCTGCCAGTAGCTCATCTCTTTCACTGAGACAAATCTCTTGGGATAGCTTCCTTGAATTGCTTCAATTCTGCAATTAGTTGCTGTAGTGTAGTTAGTTGAGGACCAATGTCCTCCAAAATCCAACATGGGATCCGGGTCTCTTGTCCTGAAATACTCAGAATCCAACCCGCTAGTCTTCTACAAATTGCCATCATTTTAGTGACATGTTCATGAAACAATGTATCATTGCCCATGTCAATACCCAGATCCAGTCAGGGATTGTAATTCCTCCTGGTCTGTTGTACCTTTTTTGTAGTGACCTTGTGTGTGTGGGTTGAGAATTAAGGGCTTGAAACTTACCTGCATTAAATTGGATATTGTTATCTTCATCTTATTTGTATATAGTATCTAAATCCTGTTGTAAGTGGGTAGTGTCAATGGCCAACCAGGGAAGGCAGGCTATAGAAAGTGCAGCAACAATGGTGGTGCCCCAGCATGACCTCAGGCTGTCATGTGGAACATGTAGTAGAGTAATATATTGATATATATATATATGTGTGTGTGTGTATTTATATTTACTCTGACTACTATACTTTCAGAACACCCACCTCAGCTGCTAATTTCATCACCTAGGTAGCAGAAGCTATCTATCGCTTCTCCCAAACCTTCCCAGAATTTGATGCCACTTGTTTCCTGTGGTCGTTTGCTACTTACTATTCCAGTGCAACTGCTACATGTAAAACCTACATTCTTAGCTAAACTATCTGAGATCCCACTACATCTCTTGTGTACCTATAGTTTGCATACTGTGGATGGAATTTCTACATACATCTTTACTACATACTGAGCAAGGCCATTTCCCCAAGGGGATCAGGGTTCTTCTGTTTTCTCTTCTACTTACTAGGACCTTAGTTTTTATCAGGTTGACTTTAAGACCTTTACTTTCTAAGCAATGCTTCCTGTTTTGGAATTTCTTTTCTAATTCAGCCACAGATTCAGCTATGAGTGTAAGATCATCCACGTATAGGAGTTCCCATTGTTATCCAGTCTTCAACTCCTCTGTTATAGCCTGCAATACGATAATAAAAAGGAGAGGGCTAAGGACAGAGCCCTGGTAGACACCAAACTGCACACTAAATTCCTCGCTATAGTCATTGCTGACTGCTCCCCCTAGACATGGCTTGTACAAACATCATAAGCCACTCATTTAATCCTAGTTTTCTAAAAGCTCATCAGATAATAACATGGAGGACTCTGTCAAAAGCTTTCTTAAGATCAACAAACGCCAGGTAGAGTGGCTTGCTTTTAGATAGGTTCTTCTCCTGTAGGAACTTCACAAGGAAAAGGGCATCTCTGTTTGTTTTTACTTGGCACAAATCCAAACTGCATCTTGTTTAGATTAATCCGGTCCCTAATATATATATATACACACTCTCACACACACACATATATATATATATACTCACACATATCAACCCATGCATCCCATATTTACACACATACATATATGCATATATACACACATACATTTCCACAAATATACATTAACAAATATACATATACAAAACCAAACCGTAATCTTGCTGCCATTAGTAGTTCGTATCGTTTCATTTTGTGTTTTTTTCCATTAGAGATCATCGTGAGAGGGCCATGAAGGCCACAGATCAGAAAGGGGTAAAAAAAAGAGAAAGGATTTTTGCCAGACGAGACTCTAAGGACACAGATTCAAGATATGCTGAAAAGATGTATGGGCGACATAGGTGCGTGCACCTGTCTACATATGTTTTCATATATGTGTTTGTGTGTCTTTGGCTCTGTATATCTCTATGTGTGTGTATGTGTGTGGCACTGGTGTTCCTGTTGTTTATATGTATGTCTATATATATATATATAAATGTTTATATATGTATGTATGTATTTATTTATATATATATATATATATATGTGTGTGTGTGTATTAATATGTATATGTATAATGTATATATATAAGTGTGTGTGTGTATATATATATTGTATTTTGCTAACCATTTGTTGTTATTACTCTGTCTGATTTCTACATAATGTCAATCTATTCTGTACAAAGATCTTTCATAATCGAATTAACAGTTTCTACTCTGAACGAAGAAATTTACTTCATTTCTGTGGGGGCCATTCTTGATTTATTGACTACTGTTGACTTTCTCTAACAATGACAGCCTTAGATTCCTGTGTGTGTGTGTGTCATCATCATCATCACCGTTTTACGTCCATTCTTCCACGCTAGCATGGGTTAGACGGGTTGTCCTGTTGTGTGCAGTGTCTGGTCGGCTGACCATGCCTTGCTCATACAGGAACTGATCTGGCTTGATTTCTACAGCTGGATGCCCTTCCTAACACCAACCTCATTTACAGTGAGTGCTGGGTGCTTTTTCGTGGCGCCTACACGTCCACTTTACAGTGTGGGCTGGGTGCTTTTTTGCCGTGGCACCTCCACGACCACCTTGCGGTGGGGGGAGTGGGGGCATATTGTTTATATGCTTCAGCATGTACCCATGTGTATATATATATATATATGTGTGTGTGTGTGTGTGTATGTGCACAGGCATTTGTGTCTGTCTGTCTGTGTGTATATCTTCTACAGGACTTGAACTGTTTCATTCAAAACATTTCTTTTGAATGAAACAGTTCAAGTCCTGTAGAAGTCATTTCTATATTAACCCTTTAGCATTTAAACCGGCCTGAACTTTCTCACCTCGTTCTGTTGTTTATAGTGATGTTAAGGTATTGTTTTCAAAATAAATAATATCAAAATCTCATAGATTCGATATTATGTGAGATAATTATGTGAAAAAAAGCCTTTACCGTGAAAATACAATAGTAAATATAAAGTAATATAAATGCAAAAGGGTTAAACATGATATATATATATAGTATTCCAGCTTCTTGATGTTTAAACCTATTCAGTAAGCACTTTGTAAGGACCAAACGATTTTCTTCTGTCACATCCGACATAAACTGGCCTCTCCACATCACATACAACTCTTCTAATGGTGCATTCTGAAACCTTAAGGTCCTTTGTGATGGCTCTGATTGACTTTCCTGGGGTTTTATCGATTCATTTTCTTTACAAACTTAGTCATTCTGATTGTATTAGGATCTTATTCACGTGTTTTGTGCTTGGCTGTTGATGTTTGTTCTCTGCCAGCAACTTTCAGATCCTTTGACTACGAAGGATCAGACAAATTCCAAGAAGGTAGTTATCCCTGTATCACCATAATGTGTTTTAAGGCAACAGTTACAGCGTGTCTTTTTAATTTGCTGTCAATTTAATGTTTGGCATTATTTATCTGAAAAATTAGAAAAATACAAATTAGTAATAAGAAAGTTAGAGTTCAAGAAAGAGGTGTCCTCAAATACCTGACACACCGGTATATATATATGTGTATATATATATATATATGTGTGTATATATAAAGGGTGTCCCCCAAACATGTATACATATTTTGATTACCTGTACAGACAATATTTATTAGATGTGATGGTGTCTTAATACATATAATACATATCTTAATATGTCATAATACCTATTATAATATCTGTCATACTACATATAATATCTGTCATAATACCTATCTTAATACTTGTCATAATACCTATCATAACATGTCATACTACATATAATATCTGTCATAATACATATCTTAATACTTGTCATAATACATATCATAACATGTCATACTACATATAATATCTGTCATAATACATATAACTTGTCATACTACATATAATATCTGTCATAATACCTATCTTAATACTTGTCATAATACCTATCCTAATATCTGTCATAATACATATAATATCTGTCATAATATATATCATAACATGTCATACTACATATAATATCTGTCATAATACATATAATATCTGTCATAATACATATCATAATATCTGTCATAATACCTATCATAACATGTCATACTACATATAATATCTGTCATAATACTTAATACTTGTCATAATACCTATTCTAATATCTGTCATAATACATATCTTAATACTTGTCATAATACCTATTCTAATATCTGTCATAATACATATCTTAATACTTGTCATAATACCTATTCTAATATCTGTCATAATACATATCTTAATACTTGTCATAATACATATCATAACATGTCATACTACATATAATATCTGTCATAATACATATAATATCTGTCATAATACTTGTCATAATACCTATCCTAATATATGTCATAATACCTATCTTAATTCTTGTCGATCTAGTGTCTTGTGATCATACACATCTACTCCTGTGTGTATGTGTCGTACACTTCTATATATATGTGTGTGATGTGTGTGTGTGTATGATGTGTGTATGTGATGTGTGCGTGTGTGATGTGTGTGTGTAAACATCGTCAGTCAGTGTTTTAATCCTTCAGATATTTACATCATCTTCACAATTCTATACAATAACGTCCTTACTATTGGACATTTCAACACTAGGGTGAGAGTGTGTGTGAGAGGGAGAGAGTGTGTGTGAGAGAGAGAGTGTGTGTGTCAGAGAGAGTGTATGTGTGT
>OZ024748.1:9295939-9310939 GCA_964016885.1 Eledone cirrhosa
TTTTGTCTGATGAGGATGTACAGTTGTACCTCCGAAATATGTATAATAAAATGTAACTGATCAAAAGAACATCTATTTTATTAATATTTGTATTTTAATATATATATATATATATATATATAGTAACTGTCAGAGTAGCCCATAGTTGCTAGGCAATTTTAACCATAGAAAGCTTTTCTTTCAATTTTTTTTAAATTGCATGTCAGATCATAGTCTCCCCTTGTGCCTCACATCAAACCATAGTCTCCCCTGTGCCTCACATCAGACCATGCCCCCCCCCCCATATGCCTCATATCAGATCATGCTCTCCCTCCCCGTGCCTCACATCAGACCATAGTCTTCCCCTGTGCCTTAACTATCATTACTTATTCCCCTCGTCCCATCCCCGTGAGTCACCAATCCTCTCCAAAGTAGATATTTTCCCAGTGGTAGCTGTATATTTAAGTGGTGTCAGTGGTAGCTGTATATTGAAGTGGTGTCAGTGGTAGCTGTATATTGAAGTGGTGTCAGTGGTAGCTGTATATTGAAGTGGTGTCAGTGGTAGCTGTATGTCAAGTGGTTTGTTGTGTACTTTAGTGCGAACATCACATAAACATCCAGTGACATCTGTGAGGACAACTCTCTACCTCATAGTAAAACCATTCTTCTCCCTCCCCCCCCCCCCCCTGCTGGTGGACAGAATAATAAGGTCACGTTGAAGGAATCCATAAGATGATCAATAAAAACCGGACTCCATAAATTGTCACAGTAACACTGATTGATACTATTGATACCATTTTCTAGGTTTATTTTTGTTTTGTTTTTCCTTTATTCTTTTCGGAATTAAGAAACTCTTTGGGTGCAGATCCTTTAGAACCTACACACTACACAGTCCACCTCCACCCACCTCTCATCTAAACACTACCATTGTCAGTTATAAACACACTCTTCAACAGCTGCCCACTGTACACACAAGTCTCTCTCCATAGAAATTGCTTTCTCTACTGCTATGCAATATTTTATTATATCTCCATTACAGAGGATCCATCCACTTGGTGGATGGAATCAATCAACAAGATCCTACACCGCACTGATAGTAGTGGAACCTGTCAAATTGCACAACATTGGTCTTTCCATTGCTGATAATATCTGCTGGTTGCAACTCCTCGTATAGGGAGCAATGTGAAATAAAGTGTCTTGTTCAAGGATATAACACATCAGCCAGTTCAGGAATCAAACTTGCAACCTCACGATTGTGAATCCGATTCTTTAACCTATAAACCATGTACCAAGTATGTGTGTGTGTGTGTGTGTATATATGTATATATTATTATATATATATATATATCATCATCATCATCATCATCACCGTTTTACGTCCGTTCTTCCACGCTAGCATGGGTTAGACGGGTTGTCCTGTTGTGGGCAGTGTCTGGTCGGCTGACCATGCCTTGCTCATACAGGAACTGATTTGGCTTGATTTCTACAGCTGGATGCCCTTCCTAACACCAACCTCATTTACTGTGATATATATATATATATATATATATACACGCATGTATGTGGTTGGTGTTAGGAAGGACATCCAGCCGTAGAAAACCTGCCAGATAGTCCTATATGAGCGAGACACAGTCACCCGACCAACCTTGCCTCAAGTGAGACAACTCCCGTCTAACCCATGCTAGCGTGGAAGATGGATGTTAAACGAAGATGATGTATACATACCTACTCAGATGCATATATACATCTATCATGTATATGTTACATACTTACATCACATGTATACATACACACACACATCATCATCATCATTTTACGTCTGCTTTTCACTGCTTGCAAGTGTGGGACAACACACACATATATATATATATATATATATACACACACACACATCTGTGTACTTATGTATATTTATAAATGTATATTAATACATATGCAAAAAGGTGTGTGTACTTAGATCTATTTATGCATGTATATAAATGAAAATGTATACATATATAAATATATATATATAGACACATACTCATATATATTTAGGTTCATTATGTACACACACACACACAAATATATATATTTGACTCCCTTGTCAACCTTTTTTTGATAACTTACAAATGCTCTTCTTGACTTCAGCGATCACATTATTTTTTTCCTCGTTTTTCTGAATCTCTTGCTCATGTTTTTATCTTTTTTCTTGCTTACATCTCTCTTTTTTTTCTTGCAACTTATTTGCCTTTATTCGAAGAATAGAAATCTTTTCACAGAATTTTTTAAACCTCCTACTGCCATTATATATATTTGCCAGTTGTTTTTGCCTGCTATTATTTCACCTGCACAGGCCTATAACAACTGAGATTTACACACACACATTTATATGTGTATATACACATATATATATATATATATATATATATGTGTGTGTGTGTTTATATGTGTGTGTGTGTATTTATGTGTATGCGTGTGTATGTATGTGTATATATATTATGTATATATAAATATTCATTTTAAGTGAGTCATGTTACTCTGGAGTTTTGCCTGTTATCACAGGGTCCTTAAAAAAAACAGGGATATATGTATATATGTATATATATATATATAATGTGTGTGTGTGTGTATATATATTTTCAGTCAGTTCCCTGTGTAACTCTCCAGTGAAATAGCTCTGTTGTTACCAGCCAGTTCCCAGTGTAACTCTCCAGTGAAATAGCTCTGTTGTTACCAGCTAGTTCCCAGTGTAACTCTCCAGTGAAATAGCTCTGTTGTTACCAGCCAGTTCCCAGTGTAACGCTCCAGTGAAATAGCTCTGTTGTTACCAGCCAGTTCCCAGTGTAACTCTCCAGTGAAATAGCTCTGTTGTTACCAGCTAGTTCCCAGTGTAACTCTCCAGTGAAATAGCTCTCTTGTTACCAGCCAGTTCCCAGTGTAACGCTCCAGTGAAATAGCTCTGTTGTTACCAGCCAGTTCCCAGTGTAACTCTCCAGTGAAATAGCTCTGTTGTTACCAGCTAGTTCCCAGTGTAACTCTCCAGTGAAATAGCTCTCTTGTTACCAGCCAGTTCCCAGTGTAACGCTCCAGTGAAATAGCTCTCCTGTTACCAGCCAGTTCCCAGCGTAACTCTCCAGTGAAATAGTTCTGTTGTTACCAGCCAGTTCCCAGTGTAACTCTCCAGTGAAATAGCTCTGTTGTTACCAGCCAGTTCCCAGTGTAACTCTCCAGTGAAATAGCTCTCCTGTTACCAGCCAGTTCCCAGCGTAACTCTCCAGTGAAATAGTTCTGTTGTTACCAGCCAGTTCCCAGTGTAACTCTCCAGTGAAATAGCTCTGTTGTTACCAGCCAGTTCCCAGTGTAACTCTCCAGTGAAATAGCTCTGTTGTTACCAGCCAGTTCCCAGTGTAACTCTCCAGTGAATTCTGTTGTTACCAGTTAGTTCCTATCTTCCTGTAATTATAGGCAACCATGTCAATGGGTTAACAAACAGTTTTGTTGGTTTAATGAAATAATCTGTCTCCCACCTTAAACTGTAGCAACCTGTTACTGTGGCCACACAACAGACCTTACTGCACACACCACACCTTACTGTGACCACACACCACACCTTACTGTGACCACACACCACACCTTACTGTGACCACACACCACACCTTACTGTGGCCACACACCACACCTTACTGTAGCCACACACCACACCTTACTGTAGCCACACACCACACCTTACTGTAGCCACACACCACACCTTACTGTGGCCACACACCACACCTTACTGTGGCCACACACCACACCTTACTGTAGCCACACACCACACCTTACTGTAGCCACACACCTTACTGTGGCCACACACCACACCTTACTGTGACCACACACCACACCTTACTGTGACCACACACCACACCTTACTGTGGCCACACACCACACCTTACTGTGACCACACACCACACCTTACTGTGGCCACACACCACACCTTACTGTGACCACACACCACACCTTACTGTGACCACACACCACACCTTACTGTGGCCACACACCACACCTTACTGTGGCCACACACCACACCTTACTGTAGCCACACACCACACCTTACTGTGACCACACACCACACCTTACTGTGACCACACACCACACCTTACTGTGACCACACACCACACCTTACTGTGACCACACACCACACCTTACTGTGACCACACACCACACCTTACTGTGACCACACACCACACCTTACTGTGGCCACACACCACACCTTACTGTAGCCACACACCTTACTGTGGCCACACACCACACCTTACTGTGGCCACACACCACACCTTACTGTGGAGTCCACTGCTGTTGGCAACTAGTTTGTCCTGTTAGAGATGTAATTATATATACAGCCATCACACAGCACATTACAAACACATATACCACACTACATGATATATACAGGCATGTGTGTACTGACACACACCACAACACTGACACACACCACAACACTGACACACACCATATCACTACTACTCACACACACCACATCACAGACACACACACCATAACACTGACACACACCACATCACTACTACTCACACACACCACATCACAGACACACACCACATCACTACTACTCACACACCACATCACAGACACACACCACATCACAGACACACACCATATCACTACTACTCACACACTACAACACAGACACACACACCACAACACTGACACACACCACATCACTACTACTCACACACACCACATCACAGACACACACCACATCACTACTACTCACACACAACAACACTGACACACACCACATCACAGACACACACCACATCACTACTACTCACACACTACAACACAGACACACACACCACAACACTGACACACACCATATCACTACTACTCACACACACCACATCACAGACACACACACCACAACACTGACACACAGCACATCACTACTACTCACACACTACAACAGACACACACTACATCACAGACACACACACTACAACACAGATACACACCACAACACAGACACACACTACAACACAGATACACACCACAACACAGACACACACTACATCACAGACACACACACTACAACACAGATACACACCACAACACAGACACACACTACATCACAGACACACACCACAACACAGACACACACTACATCACAGACACACACACTACAACACAGATACACACCACAACACAGACACACACTACATCACAGACACACACCACAACACAGACACACACTACATCACAGACACACACACACTACAACACAGATACACACCACAACACAGATACACACCACAACACAGACACACACCACAACACAGACACACACTACACACAGACACACCACAAAACAGACACACACCACATCACTACTACTCACACACTACAACACAGACACACACTACACACAGACACACACACTACACAGACACACACACTACACACAGATACAGACCACAACACAGACACACACCACATCACAGACACACACCACATCACTACAACACAGACACACACTACACACAGACACACACACTACACACAGCACATCACTACTACTCACACACTACAACACTCTCACCATTACTACACCATAACACACCACAGACAGCTGGTGGAGTTGTTCAACTCAGCTGTATTAACAAACATGTACAACACACTCCCCTTGACAGATGGTGGTGTAGTACCAGGTGGTAGTAGTAGTAACACTCACACTCTCCTCCCCTCTCCCCCTCTGTCCTAAAATAACCACTGGTGACAGTAGTTATAGTGTTAACGATGACCAATGTGGCGCTATTAATAATTGTTTCTTCTTTAGGCACAAGGTCAGCAAATACCCAGTGTATTACTGGTACTTTATTTTATCGACCCCGTAAGCATGAAATGCAAAGTTAACTTCGACGGGTGTTAAACACAGAAAGTAAAGGGCCATAACGCTATGCTACACAGCATCATGTCCGACGTTCTAATAATTATTTCTTTATTGGTGGAAAGCATTAACACACGAGACGAGGACAGTCAGGTTTACAAGTAAAAGAGTCTAACAAAAAAAAAACGAAAAATTCTAAACAAAAAAAAATTCCCAACAGGGTGGAGGGGTACCACCCAGGGGTCATCTCAGAACCCCACAGGTCCAATACAACCCTTAACATCAAGATCACCATAGGAATGTGTTGCTCTCTCTCTCTCTCTCTCTGCTCACTTCAGCCTGCAAGGCGCATGCTCAGATTAGACCCACTCTGGCCATCCTCGCTACATTCACCCTCTTCACCCTCACATTCCTTTCTAAATGGAATTTGAAAAAGTCGACGGAGGCTTGGCCGAAGATGAAAGTATCTGTCTCCAGTATTTTCAATCTTGTTTATAGCCACCATATAAAGGAAAACTGCCTGCCCTTCTCGGCTAAAGGAAGACGATGGGTCGTTCTCCAAGATGAAGTCGGTCATTAACCGGATCCGTTCTGCACTTGATGATAGCTGTTCGATAAAACTGCACAAGTCAGCAATGCCCAGACACTGCGTGCAGAACGATTTCGTCGCTCTGTATTCAATCGCGGACATCTCTGTCTGGCGACAGCATTTCCGTGCCTGTGGAGTTTGTCTCGAACAGGTCAGGGTTCTTTGGAAACTATCCAGAGATCTTCCACCCCCACTCCAATCAGAATGTCCTCTGGAACAGACTGGCTAAATTCCTTCTCGATGACGTCTACTTTTCCCCCGGGAACATCGTCGCACTTGCCCACCTCTATTGAAGGCTAATGTGGAATTTCCACTGACCGCTGGCCCGAGAATTGTGGTGATAGGGTCTGGAGTAATGGTAGCGATAGGTGTGTGTGAATGTTATTTATAGTAAGGAAGTATGGCCATATATTTTGTCAGCTACAATCCACTGACCAAAACTATTTCAACCATACATATCACATCGTTATGTTTTTGTTGTTTTTTTAGACATAACATATCTCTAACTACTACATTATCCAACTAACTTATTTTTTTAAACAATAGGGTGTTGTTTGAGGGAGCTTTGGGTGCCATTTTTAGTAGGTCAAACTACCACGTAGAAGCTGCAATGGTGACAGTGTTTTAACCACAGGGTCTGGCCCAAACAGACTTATGGCCAAAGGTCCAGATATAGTACAGGACCTCGTTAATGTGTCCCTCTCTAAAGACAATATGGTCTGATTTAAGCAATATTTGACTGCTATTTCTAGCAGTTTGAGAGACCACATACAACTGGCTGCTGTGGTTTTATTAATGCAGTTCGTTATGATGATGGTGGTGGTGGTGGTGGTTAGTACTGTTTGTGTTTGGTATAACTGCACTGGTAAACATTAGAGATGTGATGTGGCGTTAATCATAGCGATGATGATGATGATGATGATGGCGGCGGCGATCATGTATTATGAACACATATATATACATATTTACACACTCACACACAATATATATATGCATTTACACACACACACACATATATATATATATATATGTATGTGTGTGTATGAATATATATATGTATGTGTGAGTAAATATATGTGTCTGCGTGTGTATGTATATATATATATGTATGTGTGAGTAAATATATATGTGTGTGTGTGTGTGCGTGTGTCTGTTGACGGTTATGGTAGTGGCGACGGCAGTGATGGTAGTCATGTTACATTGCTGACCGTAGTAACGCTAGTGATGGTAGTTACTAATGGTAACGGTACGGACAGTCACAGTCACTGCTGGAGTGGTGGTGATGGGGAGGGAGAGGGAGAGAGTAATGGTGAGAGAGAGAGAGGAGGGTGTGGGGCGTCGGAGATGGGAGTGCTGTACAGGCAGCCTCGATCTGGTGTAGCGAGAGAGGGAGGGAGGGAGAAAATGAGAGTGAGACAGAGAAAAGGGAGAGAGAAAGTGATCTACAGAGGGAGAGAGAATGAAGGTGATCTAGAGAGGGAGAGAGAATAAAAGTGAAACAGAGAAGGGGAGAGAATAACAGTGATCACGAGAGAGGAGAGCAGAGAGAATGTAAGGGATCGAGAGAGACAGAGACAGAGAGAGAGAGAGGGAGAGAATGAAAGTGAAACAGAGAGAGAAGGAGAGAGAGAATGTAAATGAAAGAGAGAATGTAAATGAAAGAGAGAGTATGTAAGTGTAAGAGAGTGAGGGTGAGAGAGTATGTAAGTGGGAGAGAGTATGTAAGAGAGAGAGAGAGAGAGAGTGTAAGTGAGAGAGAGAGACGCTGTGTTGGTGTCTCAAGTGGAGTACTGAGGAAAAAACAAGGACGTTTTATTTATTTGCAGTTTGTTTGTGTCATGGCAGAAAAGTGTGGTAAAGTTGCTTCAACTGGGTTGTGATGCAATCATCACCAGATCGCCACACCGCCTTTGTAGTGAGGAAACTTTTCACTCAATATTCCAATCACTTTGACAATTGGAATTCTAATTCCTGGTATGTCTGTTGTTCTTGTTGTTATTGTTGGGGCTGCACCCCTTATCGATATATCTAGCTATCTCTCTATCGGTACCTCTAGCTATCTGTCTATCGATATATCTAGTTATCTCTCTATCAATATCTGCCTATCGATATCTCTAGCTATTTCTCTATCGATATCTCTTGTTATCTATCTATATATATCGATCTTTCTATCTCTTTCTCATCTCTATCGATCTTTCTGTTTTCATTCATTCGCATCTATATAGATCTTTATCTGAACTATATATATATATATATATATATAGTTATATATCCATCTCGTATATATATTTATATATATTCTCTCACTCACACACATGTATTTATTTGTCTCTCCTACCTCCTCTCTTTATATCTCTTATCCTTTCTCACTCTTCCCTTCTCTCTCTCCATTTCTCTCCCACTATCTTATTATTTCTCTATTCCCCCCCCCCCTCTCTCTGTTTATTTTCCTCTCTTGCACTTCAATCTCTCTCTCCCTCTCTTATCGTTCTCACTCTCTCATTCTCTCCTCCTCACTAATCCCTTCAATACTCTCTCGTTGCCATCTCTCTCTCTCTAATAATACTTTATTAATTAATGTTTCGTCGTCTTCCTGTCATCAACTTCTAATTTAAATGTTTAATAACAACACCAGTAATAACGAGGATTTCTTTTTCACATAAATAACAGCGAGAAAAAAACAACATAATATAGAAATGTGTTCGGATTACAGTCTCTAAATTTAACAGTTTTTCCATCCACTATATATATATATATATATATATATACACACACAGAGAGATGGAGATCCGCCTCGTAATACACACTTGGAAGACCAACACACAGACACAACACCTACAAACATATACACTTGCATGTTTCAATATATATATATGTGTGTGTATGTTTCAATATATATATATATATGTATGTATGTTTCAACATATATATATATGTATGTATGTTTCAACATATATGTATGTATGTTTCAGTATATATGTGTGTGTATAAAAATATATGCGTGTATATATTTACATATACACACATATGTGTGTGTATGCATGTGCGTGTATGAATGTGTGTATATGTATGTGTGTGTGTGTCATCAGATTCGAATGTCCTGAGCTGCGTTAGTTACCCCCCTCCCTCTATGCATCTCGTGTGTCCAACTCATCCGTTATAACTGACACCCCTCATACACACACACACATATGTCACTCACGCACACACACTTCCACACATATATGTCCATATATCTCAAACACACACACTTCCACACATATATCTCAAATACACACAATCATATGTCCGTATATCTCACGAACTTACATATATATTTCACACACACAAATATACATGTCTCCGTATATATATATCTCTCTCTCACACACACACGTCCACGTACCACACACACATCTATCAATATGCATATGTATATAATGTTTATAGGTGTGTATGTGTGTGTATATATATATATAGAGAGAGAGAGAGAGATATAGACTTTCCTGATGATTTCCTTCGAGTGAAACAGTTCTAGTCTTGTAGAAGCCATTTCTATATTAAACTTTCATACTCTGCTATGTATTGAGTACCTTACTTACTGTGGTTACCCCCCCCCCCTCTCTCCCCATTGAACCCGGAATACACACATCTATTCTTTCACTATTTACTATTTTACCTGTTCCAGCCGACTGGCTGAGGCACCGCCATTTATATATATATATATATATATACATATATATATGTATATACATGTTTAGCCCTCGGCCACACATACCCCATCTAGTAAACCGCCCATACCTTCGTTTATTTATTGACATTTCTACAACTGTTGGTCGTTATTTTAGAGCAGCTGGCTGTTATTTCCGAAATTTCGCTGTCTTTGTCTTCCTTCTTTTAGCTGCACAGAGGTGTATATATGTCAACCCTTATTATATATATTTATATATATATATATATATACACACACACACAAACCAACCATGTGCTCTTGGCAACATGTTAGCCGAAATATTTCTGTTACCTGACACACACATTCACCAAGAGTATATATATCCATGTATTGTGTGTGAGTGTATATATATATATAATTTTGTTAATTTGATATATATCTTGAGCTAACTTTCTCTAATCTTATAAGCTGTAATACTTTTGTCTTCGTTTATCCTCACCTTACACAAATGTCTCACCACGTCCGAGTATTTTGACTTATATAATTAACAGATAATTAAAATATATTGAACTTATCCATATCCTCATATAGATGTCTTAAGTGGATAATTCCATTTAATCCAATTCTTTACACACACATATATATATATATATATATACACACACACACACACACACACACACACATATATATAGAGTCTGCTGTACTGACACCGAGTGGGGGGGGGGGGGACACTATCGTGAGAGCACCCAATGCAGGCTGTGTGTATATACACATATATTTTCATTTTGGCAAAGTATTAATGTCACAACATCTCATTTAATCCTTTACCTACTCCTTAATTATAGAACTAGAGTAGAAGGCAGCCTGGGGGAAGGGTTCACCTTATTATCTAAACACAGCTGATTTCCGAGGAGAAGAGAGAGAGAGAGATAGTGGCAGAGAAGGCGTGAGAACTGTGATATGGTAAAACTTTGACTCTAGTAATACTATTTTAACTCTAGTAATGGACTGGTATTTTTTTTATGGACCTCGAAAGGATGAAATGGCAAAGTTGACCTCGGTGGGATTTGAACTCAGAAGAGCCAGTCAGAACAAATAACCATAAACTATTCTATTCAATGTTCTCACAACTTAATTCACAGCAGACTTTTGTTGTAATGTCGCACAAAATACAGCGAACGCCACACAATTTCTGTTTTGTTTTTTTCATTTTCGTCCCCTTTGCCTTATAATTTGTTGGTGATTGTGTGTGTGTGTTGTCTCTCTCCATTCTGTCCCCTACTTTTGCCATGGGGTAACATGTTGTGCCAGCCCCTGGGCATGGGATCACACACACACACACACACACACTTTATGACTAAATTGTTTTTTTGTCTCATATTTTCTCTCATTTTGCAAGTCCTAATACATATTATCTAAAGTATCGGAATTATCAGTATCTAAGTAGAATATATATATATATATATATATAATATATATAATATATATAATATATATATATAGCTTCAAAGTTTAAGCAAACAATTTCTGCTTTCACCCATAAACGTTTTATCTGTGTTGACAATATATATACGTGTGTGTGTGTATGTATATATATATATACACACACACACACACACGTATATATTGTCAACACAATATATATATATATATATGTGGCAAACATCAATTTGAGTGAGACAACTTCAAACTGGGGAGAGTTTTAAACTGAGAGAGACGCTAGCGCCATGTGGAGAGAGGGGGAGAAGAGATAGAGAGAGAGGCGAGAAGATAGAGAGAGAGGGTGAGAAAGTAAGGGGGTGAGAGTGGGAGGGAGAGGAATTAAAGTTTAAAGTTAAACTGCTTACCAATTTGGTTCCAGTGAATTGGCGTTCAACCACCTTTTGGATATCAGCTTGTTGCCTCTTTAACCCTTTCATTACCATATTGGGTTGGCAGTATCAGTAGAGCGTCAGACACCATGCTTTGTAGCATAGAGGTACGACCCTTTACGGTCTGAGTTCAAATCCCGCCGGGGTTAGCTTTGCCTTTCATCCTTACGGGGGTCGATAAAATAAAGTACCAGTAATGCACTGGCATCGACTTCCCCCCTCCCTTCAAAACTGCTAGACTTGTGTCCAAAGTAGAAATTATTATTATTATTAATGGAATTATATATAATTTGGCGGCGATGTATTTATTTTTCAAGTTTATATGAAATGAAGTGTTGAAAGAAATATTGTTATATTTGGGGGAGGTTCATGTCCTAATATTGTCAAAAATTCACTTTTTACTTTACTTTGAATTAATGTAAAGTTTGGAGAGATTTACTAAAATTAATATTTCAATTAAGATATTTTAAATATAGGTGACGACTTAACGAAAGGTTCTTATATTAAATAATTGTTTCTACTTTGGGCACAAGGCCATCAATTACACAGTACATTACTGGTACTTTATTTTATCGACCCCGTAAGGATGAAAGGCAAAGTTAACCTCGGCGGGCTTTGAACTCAGACCGCAAAGGGACGTAATGGGAGATTTTAATTTAAAGTGGACCAGTTCGTTTGATAGAATCAGAGACTGGGTTGGTATAAAACGAGTTAACAAAAGTGACTGACCTCTTTTATCCCATGTCATAGCTTCGTAATTCTTCTTGTTTTTTTATATTCGAGTATTTTTTCGTAAAGTTCCACCCCTCACCTATTATTTTAGGAAGTGAAAGAGAATGTAATCGATACCAATCGCCTTAAACGATTGATTGGTGTGATTGATCTTCTTGTTGCCTTATGTTAGATAAACACCGAATCTCTTTCAAAACCGCCTCATTGTATAAATACATTATTACATGTTATTATTTTTAGTTTTAAACGTAGGCAAAACCAAACATATTTGGCATATTGTCTTTAAAAGGTCTGGGGAGATGTTTTCCTCGCTTATCCCCCCCCCCCCATATGTGTGTGGCTTAGTGTAGAACTTAAATCGAAGTTTAAAAAGATTTTCTTTAGAAATTCCGAAATTGAAAATATATTGGTTCCTCATTTCACAATATTCTGTTTTGTTTACATCTAATTCTTTTACATAATTAAGAAAGGGTCTTCTCTGTCATATCGTCCCCCTCGTATGTGATGCATGAAGATCTAGTGAGCATTGGCTAGTGGAGGTATCTGGTATCCCTTGAAGAATAGAAACAAGATAGAGACAGAGGTGGGGTGCATCGGGAGGCCGAAGAAATAATTAAGATTTTAGAAAATGTCTTGTTGAATCTTTTAGTATGAAGTCTGCTGTATCATTTTAATTAGTCACAACTTACCAAATTTTGCTAAGATAGGTGGTCTATTTTATCAACTGTTGAGTCTATTACTGTCCCACCTACCAACCTGTCACTCCAGCAGTCCTCTACATAGACACAGCTTTTGTGGTTTGTTCAAGGCACAGGTTTCCTTCTTAGTAATACAACTTTCTTCTTTCGTGTTTTACTATTAGTAGTTTCAGAATTAAACAAACAATCGCACAACAGGAAAAAGAACGAGATGTCGCATCTCAGAGTTGCCACACTTAATGTTGGCACTCTAACAGGTAGATCTGGTGAGATTGCAGAGATGCTGGAGAGAAAGCATGTGGATGTGTGCAAGAGGTGCGAACGTAAAATGATGATGATGATGATGATTGTATTGTTCCCACTCATATATAATTTAGATCAATATACAATAATGTCGACACACACAATATGTATATATAATATTTTATTTAGAGTAAAATAGTTTTAAAGTGGTCGGTGAGCAGGGGAACCTGTTAAGATTGAGAAACATCTGGAGCCGAGGTATTGATTAACTAATCCAATAAATAGTATTTAGAAGAAGTGGTTATTTTGGTTGAATGTAGCCACAGAGAAGCCACTAGCCGATGTGTGTCCAGTTATCAATCTGCCCAGCATTAATCTATTTCATCCTTACGGGGTCGATAAAATAAAGTACCAGTAATACACTGATTAATTGCTGGCCTTGTGCCAAAAGTAGATACAATTAATCTATTTGTGACAATATTTCTAACAAAGAATATATTACCGTCTTGTTTTAATTATCAAAACAATTCTGAGAGGTTTAGTGAAATGATTTGTAACTTAAGACAACTGTATTTACATGATATATTCCATAAATAAAATGTTATACAGTACAAATATTTAACTAGTGTATGTCATGTAATGATTACATTTCAGTCGATGGTTTAAATTTCATTGTAAACACTTTAATAGAGGGTTGGTATTTCTATGGTATTAACCTCACATGTTTCACGTATTACCATGTGGCTATACTAGAGTATGGACACCGTTCTAACTAGGTTAGCTTGCTATATAACACCTGACTGTGATTAACTGTTTACTAAGAGGTCACCCATCAACGTGTAGGCCATGTGTTCTGCCTACTTCTCTGTCAGTGTCTGTGTTAGTGTCGGTGTCTCTGTCTGTGTATAAGTGTGTGTGTGTAGCTGCAACAGAGTTAACTTTACTGAAATAGAATATCATTGTTGTTGTTGTTGTCTTTTCAGAGATGTTCACGTCTCAATAATTTTCCTCGTCTTTGATTTTATAGAAATACGGTAGAACGATTGAATTATTGAATGGTTTTAACACATTACTGTAGAGAATGGTGGATGATACTAATATAAAGATAGGTGATGTGAGTACATTTGGACTGGTCCACAAAGTGTGATAGAATACTCATGACAGGGGAACGAAATAGATCTGTCCAACCCATGCCAATTAAGTAGTCGCTTAAACTGCTAGAAATAGAAGCCAACACTCCATCAAATCCCAATAACCTACCTAATCTACAGATTCGACTCAATGTAGTCTCTGATAGTAAGACGAGATATTCTCAGTAATAATAAGTGTTTCTACTAAAGGCACAAGGCCAGCATACACCTCTATATTAG
>OZ024748.1:9320939-9323439 GCA_964016885.1 Eledone cirrhosa
ATCTACAGAGTGGTTCTCGGAGGCAGCGGTCTATGTGAGTGTATTGTGGAACTTAGTTGTTCAAAGATAGGTTCTTTTATTCTTCATAAACTCTCGTCCTTGTTATTAACACGCTACATTCAATACTATCCCTCTCTACCACTAACACGCTACATTCAAAGCTCTCCCTCTCTACCACTAACACACTACATTCAATACTATCCCTCTCTACTACTAACACGCTACATTCAATACTTTCCCTCTCTACCACTAACTCGCTACATTCAAAGCTCTCCTTCTCTACCACTAACTCGCTACATTCAATACTTTCCCTCTCTACCACTAACTCGCTACATTCAATACTTTCCCTCTCTACCACTAACTCGCTACATTCAAAGCTCTCCTTCTCTACCACTAACTCGCTACATTCAAAGCTCTCCCTCTCTACTACTAACATGCTACATTCACCACTCTCCCTCTCTATTTCTCTCCAACTGCTATATATATATATATATAGCCACATCAGTTTATCCAATGTTCATTAGTTTATATAACTCTATCTATCTGAATCTATGTCTTCTACTGTGAATCAACTTCCTCATCAAAATTATTTACTGTATCCTTGTTTGATGAGTTTAACAAACTTTTACATAAGCTTGGCATTATTTGTTTTACATTTGTTGTTGGTGTTTATTATTACACACACACATGTATATATATAAATATGGAGGCACATGGCTTAGTGGTTAGAGCATTGACCTTGCAATCGAAAGGTTGTGAGTTCACTTCTCAGACCGGGTGATGTGTTGTTTCCTTGAGCAAGACACTTTATTTCACATTGCTCCAGTTACTCAGCTGTAGAAATGAGATGATAGGGACTGGGGTCCATATTATTCCACTGCAAAGTGGTCGTGGAGGTGCCACGGCAAAAAAAGCACCCAGCCCACACTGTAAAGTGGACGTGTAGGCGCCACGGCAAAAAAGCACTCAGCACTCACTGTAAATGAGGTTGGTGTTAGGAAGGGCATCCAGCTGTAGAAATCAAGCCAGAATCAGTCCCACCCTTGCAAGCAGGGAAAAGTGGATGTAAAATGATGATGATGATATATGTGTGTATGTATGTGTGTGTGTGTCTGCTCTGTATATAAACACATCTCCAGCAGGAGGTTGTTTTAGCTCTAAGAAATCCATGTTTTATATTTAGTTTCATACCAAAACCATGTGTTGTCTTTTTTAATAATAATAATAATGAAAATTATCGTGTAGAGTGGTGAGGTGCTCTACAACTTATGTATTGTCTGGTAACATCTTGATTAGGAACTATAAAGATATAAACGTGCTTCTATTTCTTTCGGTCTGTTCTCTATAAACTGGTAAATAAATGAGACTCCATAATTCTTGAGAAAGTTGAGAAAATCCGTTGGATTATTGAATTATAACACAACCTCGTTGGTGTGTGTCTGTTTGTGTGTGTGCTTGTGTGTATGTTAATACATGTGTTGGGTTGGTAGTATCTACCACACTGGCTGGTATACACAGCAACACAGAATATTGTCCGAAGATACAGAAATTGCTGCACCAAATTAAAATTAAGAAATGTGTGTATATATATATATAGTGTTTGTGTTTATATATGTATATATGTATCTATGATGTATGTATGAATAAATGTATTTATATAGATATAGATATATGTATTTATATAGATATAGATATATAATTATATGTATATAAAGATAGATATAAATATGCGTGTGTGTGTGTGTGTGTATATATATATATATATATATAGGGAGAGAGAGAGAGAGAGAGAGAGAGAGAGAGAGAGAGTAAACAGATATGTGTCGAGTTGTCCTGTTGTGAGAAATGCCAGGTCAGGTGACCATGTCTTTCTCAAAGGATTTGGGCTTGGTTTCTACTGTGGGCTGCCCTTCCTTATGTCAACCACCTTTACAGTGAGTGCTGGCTGCTTTTTGTTTGGACTGGAGGCTTCACTAGATATATGCTTCTCTGTGTATATATATAAATATAAGTATGTATATATATATATATATATATATAAATATATATAAATATATATATGTGTGTGTGTGTGAATCCCAGGTTCAATCGGGACTAACAGTTAGTAAGGTACTCAATTCATCAGTAGAGTGTAAACATCAAGTTTAATATAGAAATGGCTTCTACGGAACAAGAACTGTTTATTTCAAAAGAAATAATCGGTTTGCCTGATGATTTCTTTTGAATGAAACGGTTCTAGTCCTGTAGAAGCCATTTTTATATATATACACACATGTATATCGATATAATGAATATATACATGTATCTATACATATATATATATACATGTATCTATACATATATATATATATATATATATATATATATATATATATATATATATATATATATATACACATACATATATAGATGTGTATATATATATAGATAGCTAGATCTGTGTGTATATTTATTTATACATCTATATATAGATAGATATAATTATTTATATAGATATAGA
>OZ024748.1:9330939-9433439 GCA_964016885.1 Eledone cirrhosa
GTCGTTATTAAGCTAGACTTTAAGAAGTCATCATTGGTCAGTGATTATTAAATTAGTAAAGTTGTTATATGTTTCTAAATTGTGCATCTTTTCCAAACATCTCATGAGACCTCCATTTTTTTATTGAAATTTTCCATTTTTGTGTTTCAAAATCTGAGATGATCTAAATATATTTGTTCGTGTTTTTCCATAAATCTTATAGAAGGCTTTTGCTTTGGAGAAGCAGGCATGGCAGTGTGCTCAATAAATTCACTTTGTAACCATGTAGTTTTGGTGTTTAGATCCCACTGTGTAGCATCTTGTGCAACTGTCTTCTTCTATAATCTTGTACTAAGCAACGGTTTGTGAGTGAAAATTGGTAGATGGAGACTGTGTGGAAGTGCATCATATATATATATATATATATATATATATATAATTTGGGATTGAATGTTTTGAGTCCACATGTCTGATGAACAGATCAATACTAGAGTCAGGTCTATCACATGGATAAAAAAACATGGGGGGGCAGTATCTCCATCAGTTATAATGCAGCTGATGGGCTGCTATTTTTTCATCAAAAGAAATATATTTATGTAAGGGGACAAATTTTCCTTTGTTCTACCACGTGCCATAGAAAAGAAGCTTGCAGACCCTGTGTTTGAGATCACTGGTATATATACACTATATATATATATACACTATATATATATATATATATATATATATATATATATATATATATATATAGAAGTGGTTACACAACAGTTAGCTCACCATACCGAGAACAATTGTTTCACTTTAGTGGATACTCAGCTCGTAATGGACATGGTTATACAGAACGGGAAGGACTACTATATATATATATATAAATATATATATATATATATATATAGTGCATATATTTTAGATGGTTCAATCGTTGTCCTCCTATTTCCTGACATGGCATATTGATGTTTACTTGTTCATGATTCAAGAGTTTCTCAAGTTAAATCTAAGTCATTTGTGTTAGATACACTGTAGAAAGTTCAGTTTCACAGCTGTTGTATTACTTATTAAGGAAATGTTCTTGTGTAGTATAAGTGGCTTAGTTGTGGTTATTTCATAGAAAAGTCACAGATTTCATATAAAGGGGTTAATCCATTCTCATCCTATTATGTTCTCCATTGAAAGAATTGAATGAAAATTATATTAAGCAGACTATAGGTAAACTGCTTATCTTTCTAATTGTGTGTGTTCGGTGTATATTGTGTTACCTGTTTCAACCATTAGATTATGCCTATACCAGGGCACCACTTTCAAGTAATTTTGATCATATTGACTCCATTTATCAATCTCTGTTAAACTCCTAAATTATAAACAACAGAGTTTTATTCAGACTGGTGTAAAGAGGCAGACATGACAGGTCACAAATACATATATATATGGAATAAACTTTTGTTGGTGTGGACCAACAGAACAGCCTGCTCGTGAAATTAATGTGCAAGTGGGTGAGCATTCCACAGACACGTGTACCCCTAACATAATTCTCAGGGAGATCACTGAGATACAGTGTGTGTGTGTGTGTGAGAGAGACATATATGTGTGTGTGTGACATATATATATATATGTATGTATATATATATATATATATATATATATATATATATACAAATAAAGATTCAGCGAGAATCGCATTTTCAATATATATATATATATATATATATATATATATATATATATTACAGGCCACAACATAATTTCCATCTACTAAATTCCACTCCATTAAGACTACAATAGAGAACCGTGACACAAGGTGCCATGTTGTGGGATTCAAATAGGATCCTTTGCTTGTAAAGCAAGTTTCCTCACCAAGCAAGTCTTTGATACAATTACATACGTTCTGTATACTTCTCTATATATGTATGTGTATGTTAGGTATATTTCTGTGTGTGTGTGTTTATGTTAGGTACATAACATAATGTTATATATGTGCAGTGATTATTTGCTGTGTGTGTGTGTGTGTGTGCCCTGTCAGGTTATTTGGAACTGAGCTATGTCTTAGTATACTTTGCTCTTTAACTCTACAAAATACTTCAGCAATGGTGGTATAGTCACTGCCTCCATCCCTCCCCATCTCTCAAGAGGATGGGGAGGGAGATGTGTTGGAAGAGCCATTCCAGCTCACAAGGCTCACACTTGCGGGTGGGGGGGGGGATCCTAGGGTCAAGGACACCATAAGTCTCCACTGATACAGGGTGTCAATGGTGGCTGGCGAGTAGGGAGTTGGCCCTAGGGCCATTGACCCCATAAGTCTCCTCTGCTAAAGATATCTTGTTTTCCAAGCAGTTGTCTCTCCTAACACCAATCATACTGTGACAACACCTACTGATCATACATCCAAAGAGAGAGTGTGTGTGTGTGTGTGTGTGAGAGAGACAGAGAGAGAGTGTGTGTATGTGAGAGAGACAGAGAGAGTGTGTATGTGAGAGAGACAGAGAGAGAGAGTGTGTGTGTGAGAGAGACAGAGAGATAGTGTGTGTGTGTGTGTGTGTGTGAGAGAGACAGAGAGAGAGTGTGTGTATGTGAGAGAGACAGAGAGAGTGTGTATGTGAGAGAGACAGAGAGAGAGAGTGTGTGTATGTGAGAGAGACAGAGAGAGTGTGTGTGTGTGTATGTGAGAGAGACAGATAGTGTGTATGTGAGAGAGACAGAGAGAGAGAGTGTGTGTGTGTGTGTGTGTGTGTGTATGTGTGTGTGTAGTTCTAAGAAGACCATGTATTTATCTTATTCAGATGAATGTCTTCTAAAACAACCACTCAACTGGTTCATCATTGTTTTAGTTAATATCAAACTGACACTGCTGCTTTCATTGTACAACTGGCAATGAATCAACTTGTATATATTATATATACAGCTGTCAGGTCACCCTTCTCTCTTTCTTCCAAATATATTATATATATATATATAGCTGTCATGTCCTCCCCACTCTCTCTTTCATATATATTATATATATAGCTGTGAAGTCTCTCTCTCTCTCTCACTCACTTCCATATATATATTATATATAGCTGTCAAGTCTCCCCACTCTCTCTCTCTCACTTTCATATATATATATATATATATATATATATATATATATATATATATATATATATCATCGTCGTTTAATGTCCATTACCCATGCTAGCATGGAAAATGGACATTCTGTCCCTTTGTGAGAGATCAGGTCAGAAGACCATGTTTCACTCACACAGAACTGATTTTGGCTTGGTTTCTACGGCTGGATGCCCTTCCTATATATATATATATATATATATATATATATATATATATATATTGGAAAATGTGTGAAATCCTTGGTACAGTTAGGTATATTTTTATATATATATATATATATATCCTGCATCTCCAACAGACCAGATATGGCAGCGATAATGAGGGACAGAGACCGCTGGAGAGAACTCGTCCATGGATCTCGGGAATTTTACCCGCCTTAGATAGATAGATATATATATGTCAGTTTTGAGAATAGGTACACTGTATTCTTGCTTGTTGTAAGAGGTAACTAAAATGGTTGCCTTCAGGAAGGAGGGCATCTGGCTGTAAAATGAGGATATATATAGCTTCTATTGTATTGTTGTATATATGTGTGTGTGTTGACTCTATACAATATGTATGTGTGTGTGTGTGTATGTGAATATTGTGTACAGTGTGTGTATGTGGACATTGCGTACAGTGTGTGTATACATATGTGAACATTGTGTACTGTGTGTGTATATATAAATATGTGGTCATTTTGTACTCTGTGTGTATGTGGAGATTGTGTACACTGTATGTGTATATATGTATACAGTGTGTCTGTATTAGCCAGTCTTCTGTAGAACTTTCAACAATATTTAGTGAGATAAAATATAAAAATATACAAACACTTTCTGTTCATCTGCCAATTAGGTATTTTTTTTTTAAATACAAAATATATTTTTCCTGCTTTTGTTCTCTGATAATTGTCTACATCTCATTTTCATGATGTGTTTGTGTATTCTATAAGTTCCACAAAAATATGATTATTCCTGCTAATTTAGACTTTCTTTATTTTCTATCTTAATTTTCCTCTTCCCTTACAGAAATTACCATTTTTTTCTCCAATAGTTCTGACTTATATATTTATTCTTTGCTTTTACCATCTCTAATTGCAGTGGAAATTCTTACTTCTCTGCAGTGTTTTACATTTTTCCTGCAAATTAATAGCTATGTTTTTTTCTTCTCTTTTGTCTTTATTTCCATCTGGTCAGTTTAATACAATTTCACTGAAGTTTCATTCAAACTTTATTTCTTCTCGTCTATCATTTATTGTTTAATGTTTTTGTAAAAATATTTGGCATTATTTAAAATTCATTAAAAATTACATAACTAGTGATAGATATTACATTAATTTTGCTGTAGGAAAATGAAATAAAATGTGAATTATTTTATCATACAAAGTAATTCACTAGCAGGATACATTTAATATATATTTTGTGATATTTTAGTAAGTTATTTTTAATATTTGATATCTTAAATATTGTAAATGAAAGAAAAATAATTTGTTTGAAGTTTAGGAAATGTGGAGAGTCTTATGATATAAAAACTGCAATATTTTTGTAGCAGTTGAGAATTTTGATAAATCATTTATGGTTGGAACTGATTTTCAGGTGCTGGCCGGACCAGAGATTGGGTTAGTTTGTCCAGTTAGCATGGATTTTAATGAGACCTACTCACCTCAAATTCAACTTGTTTTATTCTGTTCTGTCACTTGTAAATGTATCATGTATGCCACAAGTATATATTTAGACCCACAACACAAACAAATGATGTGTAGAGTATTTAATAAGGAGTTTGAAATGGAGCTTACATTTGACACCTAGTTTGAGCCTATTACCAGCAATGAGGGCCTACATTATATATCAGTTTGAGCCTGTTACCAGCTTCACATGGGCCTGTTCAGATATAATGGGTAACTTCCTGCAATATCACACAATTGTTCTGCAACTATATTTATATGTTGTCTTCTTTATTACAGTTGGTTGGTCACCTTTATTATAGTTGGTTGGTTTACAAAGCCAACAACAGCTTCGTATGTTTTCCTAAATATAAAATCAAGGGAGATATTTCATAGTTGTATTTAATATGAGCAAAAATTAACAACAGTCTAAACATATTGCAATCAAGTCCCCCACTCACCCCACCCTCTTTCTCCTTAATTATTCTTTACTGTTCACACTATAGTTGCTCTGAAAGAAGTAGTCATTAATCAAAATTCTTTTTTTCACAACTAACAAAGTAAATACAATATAAATGACATGTTCAAATAAAAATTTGAATGAAGTTATTTATCATTTGTTTGTATTTGATAATATATATTGGTAAAGTTGGGACGGTTGTTATATAGCTGCAATGGGTTCTGGTAGTTACATCATGTCTTCTAACCTTAAACTGATTAATATATAAATAGTTATCAGTAGTTTTTAGCTTTCTACTATTTGGGTTAACAGTTATTGTCATTGTTTAAAATATATCTGGTACTTTGTTAAAATATCTCTGGTACTTCATTGTTAAAATATCTCTGGTACTTCATTGTTAAAATATCTCTGGTACTTCGTTGTTAAAATATCTCTGATACTTTGTTAAAATATCTCTGGTACTTCATTGTTAAAATATCTCTGGTACTTTGTTAAAATATCTCTGGTACTTCATTGTTAAAATATCTCTGGTACTTCATTGTTAAAATATCTCTGGTACTTCTTTGTTAAAATATCGCTGGTACTTTGTTAAAATATCTCTGGTACTTCATTGTTAAAATATCTCTGGTACTTCTTTGTTAAAATATCGCTGGTACTTTGTTAAAATATCTCTGGTACTTCATTGTTAAAATATCTCTGGTACTTCTTTGTTAAAATATCTCTGGTACTTCTTTGTTAAAATATCTCTGGTACTTCATTGTTAAAATATCTCTGGTACTTCTTTGTTAAATAAACTCTTCGTTATGAAGAATCAGAAATATGAACATGGTTAACGGGGAGTGGAAACCCCAGGGCTATATAAGAATTGCTTCTACTATTACATATGTATAAACTATATATATATATATTCTTTCCAGAATATTGTGGAGTTAATGTAATTAGTAATATTGATTGATAGATTTAATTTACTAATTTGTCAATATTTAATACTAAAATTTTGTCATATACATATATATATATACATATACGAGCAAGACAACCACTTTTGCCTCAAGTGGGAAAACTCCCGTCCAAACCCATGCAAGCGTGGAATATGGACGTTAAACGATGATGATGATGATGATGATATATATATATATGTATATATATATATATATATGTATATATGTATAAAAATCGTCATCATCATCAATTTATGTCTGTGTGTGAGAGGCTGAGATCAATAAATTGATAGAAAGATAGACTGAGAAATATGTTTTTCAAAACCATTATTTATTTATTCAAGAACTGAAGAATTATAATTTTTAAATAGAATGTAGATTATTATTATTATTAAGATTATTATTATTATTATTATTATTATTATTATTATTACCTTTGGTTTCAACAATCTCGTATTTCTTTAGTTCTATTTCAAAGTTGAAATAAATGAGAAAAGAAAGCAGTTAAATTAGTGAGAAGATAGATGTATATTTTGTAAAATGTTTTTGAACTGTCACCTCCCTTAAATGTAAATATTTTCAATATGTGTCATAATTTACACTCTAGAAAAGATTGTGTCACTGAGAAAGTTTCTTTTTTATTTTGGTTTCTTTTTTTAACAAATCTCTTTAATTTTTTTTCATTTCATAATATTGAGGGGATTTATTAAGTTATTATATATCCATTTTATTTTCTGTACAGCAGTTTTATGTTTAATATAGGGACCTGGTGTGGTGTGAAAGACATCAACATAGGTTTAATATAGGGACCTGGTGTGGTGTGAAAGACAAGACAATATTGGAGATACAAAGATAACTAAGATAATAATCTAGATGTATATTGTAAAAGATGAAAATTACTTTAACCCTTTAGCATTCACATTATTTTATATATACTACTATATTTTCATGGTAAATGCTTTATCTCACATAATATCGAATCTATGAGATTTTGAAAGTATTTATTTTGAGAACAATACCTTAACATCAGTATGAGTGACCAGTTACAGCCAGTTTCAACAGAAAAAGGTAGAGAATTCTGGCCGGTTTGAACATTAAAGGGTTATACTAACTACTGGTGATTGTTTTGTCCCTGTTTCTGCTATCACCTACTACTACTACTGCAACCACTACTACTACTACTACTGCAACCACTACTACTACTACTACTGCTACTACCACTACTACTGCAACCACTACTACTACTACTACTGCAACCACTACTACTACTACAACCACTACTACTACTACTACTACTACTACTATCATCATCATCACCATATATATATCTTGATATGTATGAGTGCGTGGGTATCTCTATCATTAATTTATGTCTATTTTTCCATGCTTATAGGTGTTGTGCATATACTGTATATGCATGGCATGCACACACACGTGTGTACAGACACACACACACACACACAGACACACACACACACACACACACACACACACATCTCAAGTCTCTGTTCTTTATTTAGATGTTTGTTAATCTTGTATTGAATTCCTGTGTCTTTTTAGCAGGTATTGTTTACATCTTACCTGTTCTCTGGAGTCTTTCACACCACTGTCTCACTCAACATGTCACTCTGTCACTCTGTCACACTGTCACACTCAATTTGTCCTGTCACAGTCCTTCACATCATTCTATCTCTGTCGTGTCACACTGTGCAGTGACAATGGAAATAATAAACTCATTCTATTCTTTCCTGTTCATTATTAATGGTAGGGTTTTGTTTCTCAGACTATGACCTCAGGTCAGTGGAGTCTATCTTGACCTCAGGTCAAAAAGCGTATCTTGGTGTGACCTCGTCCTAGGTCAAATACTGTCTAACTTGGGGAATGTGACCTCAGCTCAGGTCAGTGGAGTCTATCTTGACCTCAGCTCAGGTCAATGGAGTCTATCTTGACCTCAGCTCAGGTCAATGGAGTCTATCTTGACCTCAGCTCAGGTCAATGGAGTCTATCTTGACCTCAGCTCAGGTCAGTGGAGTCTATCTTGACCTCAGCTCAGGTCAGTGGAGTCTATCTTGACCTCAGCTCAGGTCAATGGAGTCTATCTTGACCTCAGCTCAGGTCAGTGGAGTCTATCTTGACCTCAGCTCAGGTCAATGGAGTCTATCTTGACCTCAGCTCAGGTCAGTGGAGTCTATCTTGACCTCAGCTCAGGTCAGTGGAGTCTATCTTGACCTCAGCTCAGGTCAATGGAGTCTATCTTGACCTCAGCTCAGTGGTGTCTATCTAGGTGACTGTGACACCAAGATCAATTCTGTATCACATTCTTCATCTCCTAGACATGTGTTTGTCACCAACTGTGTCATATATAAGTAGGTGTCAACTTCTACCATTGTTGTTGATGTTTACTTTATATACAACAGAATTACACATGACTTTGGTTTTTCTAATGTATATATTGAGTGTAAATGGCTTGCTGGTACCATGGATGTTCTCTCACTTCATCTGTTAATTCACTGTTCAGACTTATATCATCAGTGAAGATCATGTGGGACAGCTGTTCTCTATTTTCTAGCTCTCTTTTTCTCAGTTTAGTGTTTTGCATCATGGCATCTTGTAGGTATGCTGTAGATAAACTAGGTGAGTTGTTGTCATCTCACTTTGCACTTCATTGTATCCTGAATTTTTTCAGTTTTTGTACAGGTATATCTTAGACAGTTTCACTGTTGAGTTGATTATTTGTACCAAGATAAGATTGATTGATAGCCTGACTTTCAGGTGATTGATACATAAGCCAGAGTTTGATAGTTTGGAAAGTTTTCTTGTATGTAGTCTACAAATACAAAGCACAGTGGAATGTTGTGCCATTTTAGTTAATCATGTGGGAATGATGAATTGTAGAGTGTCTTATTTGAAAGTTGACCTGTTTGGGACATTGGTGGAAGTCTAGATGAAGTGTTAAGAGATCACTTACATATTGGACAGTAAACTGATTGGCAGAGAATTCTTGATGTTAGAAGTGCTGCCATCTTTTCTGCAATAGAATTACCACTCCACTGTTCTGTGTGTGTGTATTCTTTTAGCGATTTTAATCATTAGAGTGTGGCCATACCGGAGCACTTGCTTTTTAGAATATAATCAATTGTATTAACCTCAGAATATAGAGTAGGGTAGGGTTTAAATACTGGACATAAACAAATATCACAATGTTTCTTGCTTGACGAGGTTCCTTCATCCATCTTCCATATCTCTCTCTCCCTTTCTACCTCCCTCACTCTCTCTCTCTATATATATATATATATATATATATATAACTTGTTACTCCATATATAAATATATAGATAGATAGATAGATATACACACACATACACACATACATAAAAGCTTACATGGTATCTGCGGTAATATTGCCACTCTAGATGGGCTGTTTATTAAAACAATCCATTTTTCTTCTGATGAAAACTGAAAACAATGGAATTTATTATTTTTATAAATAAATTAAATGTTTTTTGTTTTTTTTCTAGTTTTTGTACATTAACAATGATATAAATATTGGTGAATATTGTAAGAAATTAATATCTAACTTTTACTAATGTATTATATTTAAAAATAATTGTGTATAGTTGTTAGAAAAATTAGAAATGATATATCATATGAAAGTTATTTGTAAATGTAATATTAATAACAGCAACATAAAAAAGATAATATTTAAAATTGTGATTCAGAAATTTATTTCAATGTTGAATAATTTATCCAATGAGAAAATGAAATACCTGGGCTTTGATGTTCAGTAGAAAATATTTAAAGTACATTGCAATATTTTATTGTAAGGTGATCTATAATGCTGCTTAAGAATATATTTTTGTAATGTTAAGTACAAGTATTGATATAGATTGAAAGGGAAGTTTTATGTTGAAGTTTTTTTTATTAAAATTCTCTAAATAACCTGAATCCAGTTAGCAACTCATCTGGCTTTAAGTTGGAACAGGAAACAGTTTCTCATTCCTCTATGTTCAGCAGTCAAGATACAATGTGTATTGTGGTCTGAAATAAATATCTTATTGGGTTTATCAGTGGTTCCCAAAGTGGGTTCTGCAAAGGAATGCCTGAGGTTCCGTGAAAACAGGTAGAGGAGTATATTTATATATTACAACCATATAACATTATTAGACTTTGGGGTTCTCCAAAAGGTTTCTGAACCAAAAACTGTTCCGCGTTTGAAAAGGTTTAGGAAACCCTGGTGTAGAATATATGTTTTAAAAGCCCTACAAAAATATAACCATATGTTTTATGTAAGTGAAACATTGAGAATATCGAGTTAGTATTTTTTATGCTAAAAGAGAAGTCTGACAATGTTACTTTCACTTCAGTTCCAACAAACAGTTTCTATAACAAGATTACTTTTATTTTAGACAAAAACCTTCTAAAGCATCAGTCTTGAATATCTACCTATAACTTCCTCCCAACACACACACACACTAGTTTGTGTGTGTGTCTACTATTTACATGTTATTGTGACTTTACATATCCAAGCTTTATCAAAGCAGATATTTATGTAGTTGAATGTTCTTGCTAAGTATCAAGTGGAATACAATATAATGTTTTATCTAGGGTGATATAAGGAAGTAAAGAAAAATATAAAACTTCAAATATAGTCGGAAGACCAAACATTTTGTACTTGACTGGAACAAGAAGATGGAGGAAAGATTTATGTTCAACAGGATTTCAACTAAGATTGTAAAAGATATAATTAAGTACAGTAAGACATAAATTCCATTTTCTCTTCATTTCTATCATCTTCTGCACTTATTAACATTATCATCTTTTGTTTTGGACTATAAGATCTCTTTTTTTCTGTTACAATAGGCATATCTTTAATGTCTTGAAGGAATTACTGTTAGTAGAAGACATTGTTTACTTCTTAAAATGCTGACCTATTTTAAACAAGATCAACAAAGATCAATTGATTTTTCATTGATCAGTGGTCAGTTGTAATTAAACTGTTGTCAGTTGTAATTAAACTGTTGTCAGTTGTAGTTAAACTGTTATCAGTGGACAATTGTTGTTAAACTGTTATCAGTGGTCAGTTGTAGTTAAACTGTTATCAGTGGTCAGTTGTAGTTAAACTGTAATCAGTTGTCGGTTGTAGTTAAACTGTTATCAGTGGACAATTGTAGTTAAACAGTTATCAGTGGTCAGTTGTAGTTAAACTGTTATCAGTGGTCAGTTGTAATTAAACTGTTATCAGTTGTCAGTCGTAGTTAAACTGTTATCAGTTGTCAGTCGTAGTTAAACTGTTATCAATGGTCAGTTGTAGTTAAACTGTTATCAGTGTTCAGTTGTAGTTAAACTGTTATCAGTTGTCAGTCATAGTTAAACTGTTATCAGTGGACAGTTGTAGTTAAACTGTTGTCAGTTGTAGTTAAACTGCAGTTTATTAATTAAAAATAATTTTACTTCTATATATGTATAGTCAGTAGTTGGTACACTTTGTATAGTCAGTAGTTGGTACACTCTGTATAGTCAGTAGTTGGTACACTTTGTATAGTCAGTAGTTGGTACACTCTGTATAGTCAGCAGTTGGTACACTCTGTATATATAGTTAGTAGTTGGTACACTCTGTATAGTCAGTAGTTGGTACACTCTGTATAAATAGTTAGTAGTTGGTACACTCTGTATAGTCAGTGGTTGGTACACTCTGTATAGTCAGTGGTTGGTACACTCTGTATATATAGTCAGTGGTTGGTACACTCTGTATATATAGTTAGTAGTTGGTACACTCTGTATAGTCAGTGGTTGGTACACTCTGTATATATAGTTAGTAGTTGGTACACTCTGTATAGTCAGTGGTTGGTACACTCTGTATATATAGTTAGTAGTTGGTACACTCTGTATAGTCAGTGGTTGGTACACTCTGTATAGTCAGTAGTTGGTACACTCTGTATATATAGTTAGTAGTTGGTACACTCTGTATAGTCAGTGGTTGGTACACTCTGTATAGTCAGTAGTTGGTACACTCTGTATATATAGTTAGTAGTTGGTACACTCTGTATAGTCAGTGGTTGGTACACTCTGTATAGTCAGTAGTTGGTACACTCTGTATAGTTAGTAGTTGGTACACTCTGTATAGTCAGTGGTTGGTACACTCTGTATAGTCAGTAGTTGGTACACTCTGTATAGTCAGTAGTTGGTACACTCTGTATATATAGTTAGTAGTTGGTACACTCTGTATAGTCAGTAGTTGGTACACTCTGTATATATAGTTAGTAGTTGGTACACTCTGTATAGTCAGTGGTTGGTACACTCTGTATAGTCAGTAGTTGGTACACTCTGTATAGTCAGTAGTTGGTACACTCTGTATAGTCAGTGGTTGGTACACTCTGTATAGTCAGTAGTTGGTACACTCTGTATATATAGTTAGTAGTTGGTACACTCTGTATAGTCGGTGGTTGGTACACTCTGTATAGTCAGTAGTTGGTACACTCTGTATATATAGTTAGTAGTTGGTACACTCTGTATAGTCAGTAGTTGGTACACTCTGTATAGTCAGTAGTTGGTACACTCTGTATAGTCAGTGGTTGGTACACTCTGTATAGTCAGTAGTTGGTACACTCTGTATATATAGTCAGTGGTTGGTACACTCTGTATAGTCAGTGGTTGGTACACTCTGTATATATAGTCAGTAGTTGGTACACTCTGTATATATAGTTAGTAGTTGGTACACTCTGTATAGTCAGTGGTTGGTACGCTCTGTATAGTCAGTAGTTGGTACACTCTGTATAGTCAGTAGTTGGTACACTCTGTATAGTCAGTAGTTGGTACACTCTGTATAGTCAGTAGTTGGTACACTCTGTATAGTCAGTAGTTGGTACACTCTGTATATATAGTTAGTAGTTGGTACACACTGTATAGTCAATGGTTGGTACACTCTGTATAGTCAGTAGTTGGTACACTCTGTATAGTCAGTAGTTGGTACACTCTGTATATATAGTCAGTGGTTGGTACACTCTGTATTGTCAGTAGTTGGTACACTTTGTATTGTCAGTAGTTGGTACACTCTGTATAGTCAGTAGTTGGTACACTCTGTATGGTTAGTAGTTGGTAGACTCTGTATATATAGTCAGTAGTTGGTACACTCTGTATTGTCAGTAGTTGGTACACTCTGTATAGTCAGTAGTTGGTACACTCTGTATGGTTAGTAGTTGGTACGCTCTGTATATATAGTCAGTAGTTGGTACACTCTGTATAGTCACTGGTTGGTACACTCTGTATAGTCAGTAGTTGGTACACTCTGTATAGTCAGTAGTTGGTACACTCTGTATATATAGTCAGTAGTTGGTACACTCTGTATAGTCAGTAGTTGGTACACTCTGTATATATAGTCAGTAGTTGGTACACTCTGTATAGTCAGTGGTTGGTACACTCTGTATATATAGTCAGTAGTTGGTACACTCTGTATAGTCAGTAGTTGGTACACTCTGTATATATAGTCAGTAGTTGGTACACTCTGTATAGTCAGTAGTTGGTACACTCTGTATAGTCAGTAGTTGGTACACTCTGTATAGTCAGTAGTTGGTACACTCTGTATAGTCAGTAGTTGGTACACTCTGTATATATAGTCAGTAGTTGGTACACTCTGTATAGTTAGTAGTTGGTACACTCTGTATATATAGTTAGTAGTTGGTACACTCTGTATAGTCAGTAGTTGGTACACTCTGTATAGTCAGTAGTTGGTACACTCTGTATAGTCAGTAGTTGGTACACTCTGTATATATAGTCAGTAGTTGGTACACTCTGTATAGTCAGTAGTTGGTACACTCTGTATAGTCAGTAGTTGGTACACTCTGTATAGTTAGTAGTTGGTACACTATGTATAGTCAGTGGTTGGTACACTCTGTATAGTCAGTAGTTGGTACACTCTGTATATATAGTCAGTAGTTGGTACACTCTGTATAGTCAGTAGTTGGTACACTCTGTATAGTCAGTAGTTGGTACACTCTGTATATATAGTTAGTAGTTGGTACACTCTGTATAGTCAGTAGTTGGTACACTGTATATATAGTCAGTAGTTGGTACACTCTGTATAGTCAGTAGTTGGTACACTCTGTATAGTCAGTAGTTGGTACACTCTGTATATATAGTCAGTAGTTGGTACACTCTGTATAGTCAGTAGTTGGTACACTCTGTATAGTCAGTAGTTGGTACACTCTGTATAGTCAGTAGTTGGTACACTCTGTATAGTCAGTAGTTGGTACACTCTGTATAGTCAGTGGTTGGTACACTCTGTATAGTCAGTAGTTGGTACACTCTGTATAGTTAGTAGTTGGTACACTCTGTATATATAGTCAGTGGTTGGTACACTCTGTATAGTCAGTAGTTGGTACACTCTGTATAGTCAGTAGTTGGTACACTCTGTATAGTCAGTAGTTGGTACACTCTGTATAGTCAGTAGTTGGTACACTCTGTATATATAGTCAGTAGTTGGTACACTCTGTATAGTCAGTAGTTGGTACACTCTGTATAGTCAGTAGTTGGTACACTCTGTATAGTCAGTAGTTGGTACACTCTGTATAGTCAGTAGTTGGTACACTCTGTATAGTCAGTAGTTGGTACACTCTGTATAGTCAGTGGTTGGTACACTCTGTATAGTCAGTAGTTGGTACACTCTGTATAGTTAGTAGTTGGTACACTCTGTATATATAGTCAGTGGTTGGTACACTCTGTATAGTCAGTAGTTGGTACACTCTGTATAGTCAGTAGTTGGTACACTCTGTATATATAGTTAGTAGTTGGTACACTCTGTATAGTCAGTAGTTGGTACACTCTGTATAGTCAGTAGTTGTTACACTCTGTATAGTCAGTAGTTGGTACACTCTGTATATATAGTCAGTAGTTGGTACACTCTGTATATATAGTCAGTAGTTGGTACACTCTGTATAGTCAGTAGTTGGTACACTCTGTATATATAGTCAGTAGTTGGTACACTCTGTATATATAGTCAGTGGTTGGTACACTCTGTATAGTCAGTAGTTGGTACACTCTGTATATATAGTCAGTAGTTGGTACACTCTGTATATATAGTCAGTAGTTGGTACACTCTGTATATATAGTCAGTGGTTGGTACACTCTGTATAGTCAGTAGTTGGTACACTCTGTATATATAGTCCGTAGTTGGTACACTCTGTATATATAGTCAGTAGTTGGTACACTCTGTATATATAGTCAGTAGTTGGTACACTCTGTATAGTCAGTAGTTGGTACACTCTGTATATATAGTTAGTAGTTGGTACACTCTGTATATATAGTCAGTAGTTGGTACACTCTGTATATATAGTCAGTGGTTGGTACACTCTGTATAGTCAGTAGTTGGTACACTCTGTATATATAGTCAGTAGTTGGTACACTCTGTATAGTCATTAGTTGGTACACTCTGTATAGTCAGTGGTTGGTACACTCTGTATAGTCAGTGGTTGGTACACTCTGTATAGTCAGTGGTTGGTACACTCTGTATAGTCAGTGGTTGGTACACTCTGTATAGTCAGTGGTTGGTACACTCTGTATAGTCAGTGGCTGGTACACTCTGTATAGTCAGTAGTTGGTACACTCTGTATATATAGTCAGTAGTTGGTACACTCTGTATAGTCAGTGGCTGGTACACTCTGTATAGTCAGTGGTTGGTACACTCTGTATAGTCAGTAGTTGGTACACTCTGTATAGTCAGTAGTTGGTACACTCTGTATAGTCAGTAGTTGGTACACTCTGTATAGTCAGTAGTTGGTACACTCTGTATATATAGTCAGTAGTTGGTACACTCTGTATAGTCAGTAGTTGGTACACTCTGTATAGTCAGTAGTTGGTACACTCTGTATAGTCAGTAGTTGGTACACTCTGTATAGTCAGTAGTTGGTACACTCTGTATAGTCAGTAGTTGGTACACTCTGTATAGTCAGTAGTTGGTACACTCTGTATAGTCAGTGGTTGGTACACTCTGTATAGTCAGTGGTTGGTACACTCTGTATAGTCAGTGGTTGGTACACTCTGTATAGTCAGTGGTTGGTACACTCTGTATAGTCAGTAGTTGGTACACTCTGTATAGTTAGTAGTTGGTACACTCTGTATATATAGTTAGTAGTTGGTACACTCTGTATAGTCAGTAGTTGGTACACTCTGTATAGTCAGTAGTTGGTACACTCTGTATATATAGTCAGTAGTTGGTACACTCTGTATAGTCAGTAGTTGGTACACTCTGTATATATAGTCAGTAGTTGGTACACTCTGTATAGTCAGTGGTTGGTACACTCTGTATAGTCAGTGGTTGGTACACTCTGTATATATAGTTAGTAGTTGGTACACTCTGTATAGTCAGTGATTGGTACACTCTATATAGTCAGTGGTTGGTACACTCTGTATAGTCAGTGGTTGGTACACTCTGTATAGTCAGTGGCTGGTACACTCTGTATAGTCAGTAGTTGGTACACTCTGTATAGTCAGTAGTTGGTACACTCTGTATATATAGTCAGTAGTTGGTACACTCTGTATAGTCAGTGGTTGGTACACTCTGTATAGTCGGTGGTTGGTACACTCTGTATATATAGTCAGTAGTTGGTACACTCTGTATAGTCAGTGGCTGGTACACTCTGTATATATAGTCAGTAGTTGGTACACTCTGTATAGTCAGTGGCTGGTACACTCTGTATATATAGTCAGTAGTTGGTACACTCTGTATAGTCAGTAGTTGGTACACTCTGTATAGTCAGTGGTTGGTACACTGTATATATAGTCAGTAGTTGGTACACTCTGTATAGTCAGTGGTTGGTACACTCTGTATAGTCGGTGGTTGGTACACTCTGTATATATAGTCAGTAGTTGGTACACTCTGTATAGTCAGTGGCTGGTACACTCTGTATATATAGTCAGTAGTTGGTACACTCTGTATAGTCAGTGGCTGGTACACTCTGTATATATAGTCAGTAGTTGGTACACTCTGTATAGTCAGTGGTTGGTACACTCTGTATAGTCAGTGGTTGGTACACTGTATATATAGTCAGTAGTTGGTACACTCTGTATAGTCAGTGGTTGGTACACTCTGTATAGTCAGTGGCTGGTAGACTCTGTATATATAGTCAGTAGTTGGTACACTCTGTATAGTCAGTGGTTGGTACACTCTGTATAGTCAGTGGTTGGTACACTCTGTATATATAGTCAGTAGTTGGTACACTCTGTATAGTCAGTGGTTGGTACACTCTGTATATATAGTCAGTAGTTGGTACACTCTGTATAGTCAGTAGTTGGTACACTCTGTATATATAGTCAGTAGTTGGTACACTCTGTATAGTCAGTAGTTGGTACACTCTGTATAGTCAGTAGTTGGTACACTCTGTATAGTCAGTAGTTGGTACACTCTGTATAGTCAGTAGTTGGTACACTCTGTATATATAGTCAGTAGTTGGTACACTCTGTATAGTTAGTAGTTGGTACACTCTGTATATATAGTTAGTAGTTGGTACACTCTGTATAGTCAGTAGTTGGTACACTCTGTATAGTCAGTAGTTGGTACACTCTGTATAGTCAGTAGTTGGTACACTCTGTATATATAGTCAGTAGTTGGTACACTCTGTATAGTCAGTAGTTGGTACACTCTGTATAGTCAGTAGTTGGTACACTCTGTATAGTTAGTAGTTGGTACACTATGTATAGTCAGTGGTTGGTACACTCTGTATAGTCAGTAGTTGGTACACTCTGTATATATAGTCAGTAGTTGGTACACTCTGTATAGTCAGTAGTTGGTACACTCTGTATAGTCAGTAGTTGGTACACTCTGTATATATAGTTAGTAGTTGGTACACTCTGTATAGTCAGTAGTTGGTACACTGTATATATAGTCAGTAGTTGGTACACTCTGTATAGTCAGTAGTTGGTACACTCTGTATAGTCAGTAGTTGGTACACTCTGTATATATAGTCAGTAGTTGGTACACTCTGTATAGTCAGTAGTTGGTACACTCTGTATAGTCAGTAGTTGGTACACTCTGTATAGTCAGTAGTTGGTACACTCTGTATAGTCAGTAGTTGGTACACTCTGTATAGTCAGTGGTTGGTACACTCTGTATAGTCAGTAGTTGGTACACTCTGTATAGTTAGTAGTTGGTACACTCTGTATATATAGTCAGTGGTTGGTACACTCTGTATAGTCAGTAGTTGGTACACTCTGTATAGTCAGTAGTTGGTACACTCTGTATAGTCAGTAGTTGGTACACTCTGTATAGTCAGTAGTTGGTACACTCTGTATATATAGTCAGTAGTTGGTACACTCTGTATAGTCAGTAGTTGGTACACTCTGTATAGTCAGTAGTTGGTACACTCTGTATAGTCAGTAGTTGGTACACTCTGTATAGTCAGTAGTTGGTACACTCTGTATAGTCAGTAGTTGGTACACTCTGTATAGTCAGTGGTTGGTACACTCTGTATAGTCAGTAGTTGGTACACTCTGTATAGTTAGTAGTTGGTACACTCTGTATATATAGTCAGTGGTTGGTACACTCTGTATAGTCAGTAGTTGGTACACTCTGTATAGTCAGTAGTTGGTACACTCTGTATATATAGTTAGTAGTTGGTACACTCTGTATAGTCAGTAGTTGGTACACTCTGTATAGTCAGTAGTTGTTACACTCTGTATAGTCAGTAGTTGGTACACTCTGTATATATAGTCAGTAGTTGGTACACTCTGTATATATAGTCAGTAGTTGGTACACTCTGTATAGTCAGTAGTTGGTACACTCTGTATATATAGTCAGTAGTTGGTACACTCTGTATATATAGTCAGTGGTTGGTACACTCTGTATAGTCAGTAGTTGGTACACTCTGTATATATAGTCAGTAGTTGGTACACTCTGTATATATAGTCAGTAGTTGGTACACTCTGTATATATAGTCAGTGGTTGGTACACTCTGTATAGTCAGTAGTTGGTACACTCTGTATATATAGTCCGTAGTTGGTACACTCTGTATATATAGTCAGTAGTTGGTACACTCTGTATATATAGTCAGTAGTTGGTACACTCTGTATAGTCAGTAGTTGGTACACTCTGTATATATAGTTAGTAGTTGGTACACTCTGTATATATAGTCAGTAGTTGGTACACTCTGTATATATAGTCAGTGGTTGGTACACTCTGTATAGTCAGTAGTTGGTACACTCTGTATATATAGTCAGTAGTTGGTACACTCTGTATAGTCATTAGTTGGTACACTCTGTATAGTCAGTGGTTGGTACACTCTGTATAGTCAGTGGTTGGTACACTCTGTATAGTCAGTGGTTGGTACACTCTGTATAGTCAGTGGTTGGTACACTCTGTATAGTCAGTGGTTGGTACACTCTGTATAGTCAGTGGCTGGTACACTCTGTATAGTCAGTAGTTGGTACACTCTGTATATATAGTCAGTAGTTGGTACACTCTGTATAGTCAGTGGCTGGTACACTCTGTATAGTCAGTGGTTGGTACACTCTGTATAGTCAGTAGTTGGTACACTCTGTATAGTCAGTAGTTGGTACACTCTGTATAGTCAGTAGTTGGTACACTCTGTATAGTCAGTAGTTGGTACACTCTGTATATATAGTCAGTAGTTGGTACACTCTGTATAGTCAGTAGTTGGTACACTCTGTATAGTCAGTAGTTGGTACACTCTGTATAGTCAGTAGTTGGTACACTCTGTATAGTCAGTAGTTGGTACACTCTGTATAGTCAGTAGTTGGTACACTCTGTATAGTCAGTAGTTGGTACACTCTGTATAGTCAGTGGTTGGTACACTCTGTATAGTCAGTGGTTGGTACACTCTGTATAGTCAGTGGTTGGTACACTCTGTATAGTCAGTGGTTGGTACACTCTGTATAGTCAGTAGTTGGTACACTCTGTATAGTTAGTAGTTGGTACACTCTGTATATATAGTTAGTAGTTGGTACACTCTGTATAGTCAGTAGTTGGTACACTCTGTATAGTCAGTAGTTGGTACACTCTGTATATATAGTCAGTAGTTGGTACACTCTGTATAGTCAGTAGTTGGTACACTCTGTATATATAGTCAGTAGTTGGTACACTCTGTATAGTCAGTGGTTGGTACACTCTGTATAGTCAGTGGTTGGTACACTCTGTATATATAGTTAGTAGTTGGTACACTCTGTATAGTCAGTGATTGGTACACTCTATATAGTCAGTGGTTGGTACACTCTGTATAGTCAGTGGTTGGTACACTCTGTATAGTCAGTGGCTGGTACACTCTGTATAGTCAGTAGTTGGTACACTCTGTATAGTCAGTAGTTGGTACACTCTGTATATATAGTCAGTAGTTGGTACACTCTGTATAGTCAGTGGTTGGTACACTCTGTATAGTCGGTGGTTGGTACACTCTGTATATATAGTCAGTAGTTGGTACACTCTGTATAGTCAGTGGCTGGTACACTCTGTATATATAGTCAGTAGTTGGTACACTCTGTATAGTCAGTGGCTGGTACACTCTGTATATATAGTCAGTAGTTGGTACACTCTGTATAGTCAGTAGTTGGTACACTCTGTATAGTCAGTGGTTGGTACACTGTATATATAGTCAGTAGTTGGTACACTCTGTATAGTCAGTGGTTGGTACACTCTGTATAGTCGGTGGTTGGTACACTCTGTATATATAGTCAGTAGTTGGTACACTCTGTATAGTCAGTGGCTGGTACACTCTGTATATATAGTCAGTAGTTGGTACACTCTGTATAGTCAGTGGCTGGTACACTCTGTATATATAGTCAGTAGTTGGTACACTCTGTATAGTCAGTGGTTGGTACACTCTGTATAGTCAGTGGTTGGTACACTGTATATATAGTCAGTAGTTGGTACACTCTGTATAGTCAGTGGTTGGTACACTCTGTATAGTCAGTGGCTGGTAGACTCTGTATATATAGTCAGTAGTTGGTACACTCTGTATAGTCAGTGGTTGGTACACTCTGTATAGTCAGTGGTTGGTACACTCTGTATATATAGTCAGTAGTTGGTACACTCTGTATAGTCAGTGGTTGGTACACTCTGTATAGTCAGTGGCTGGTACACTCTGTATAGTCAGTAGTTGGTACACTCTGTATATATAGTCAGTAGTTGGTACACTCTGTATATATAGTCAGTAGTTGGTACACTCTGTATAGTCAGTGGCTGGTACACTCTGTATATATAGTCAGTAGTTGGTGCACTCTGTATAGTCAGTGGTTGGTACACTCTGTATATATAGTCAGTAGTTGGTACACTCTGTATAGTCAGTGGCTGGTACACTCTGTATATATAGTCAGTAGTTGGTACACTCTGTATAGTCAGTGGTTGGTACACTCTGTATATATAGTCAGTAGTTGGTACACTCTGTATATATAGTCAGTAGTTGGTACACTCTGTATAGTCAGTAGTTGGTACACTGTATAGTCAGTAGTTGGTACACTCTGTATAGTCAGTAGTTGGTACACTCTGTATAGTCAGTGGCTGGTACACTCTGTATATATAGTCAGTACTTGGTACACTCTGTATAGTCAGTGGTTCTTACACTCTGTATATATAGTCAGTAGTTGGTACACTCTGTATAGTCAGTAGTTGGTGCACTCTGTATAGTCAGTAGTTGGTACACTCTGTATATATAGTCAGTAGTTGGTACACTCTGTATAGTCAGTGGTTGGTACACTCTGTATATATAGTCAGTAGTTGGTACACTCTGTATATATAGTCAGTAGTTGGTACACTCTGTATAGTCAGTGGTTGGTACACTCTGTATAGTCAGTGGTTGGTACACTCTGTATAGTCAGTAGTTGGTACACTCTGTATAGTCAGTGGTTGGTACACTCTGTATAGTCAGTGGTTGGTACACTCTGTATAGTCAGTGGTTGGTACACTCTGTATATATAGTCAGTGGTTGGTACACTCTGTATAGTCAGTGGTTGGTACACTCTGTATAGTCAGTAGTTGGTACACTCTGTATATATAGTCAGTAGTTGGTACACTCTGTATAGTCAGTGGTTGGTACACTCTGTATAGTCAGTGGTTGGTACACTCTGTATAGTCAGTAGTTGGTACACTCTGTATATATAGTTAGTAGTTGGTATACTCTGTATAGTCAGTAGTTGGTACACTATGTATAGTCAGTGGTTGGTACACTCTGTATAGTCAGTAGTTGGTACACTCTGTATAGTCAGTGGTTGGTACACTCTGTATAGTCAGTAGTTGGTACACTCTGTATAGTCAGTAGTTGGTACACTATGTATAGTCAGTAGTTGGTACACTCTGTATAGTCAGTAGTTGGTACACTCTGTATAGTCAGTAGTTGGTACACTCTGTATAGTCAGTAGTTGGTACACTCTGTATAGTCAGTAGTTGGTACACTCTGTATAGTCAGTAGTTGGTACACTCTGTATATATAGTCAGTAGTTGGTACACTCTGTATAGTCAGTAGTTGGTACACTCTGTATAGTCAGTAGTTGGTACACTCTGTATAGTCAGTAGTTGGTACACTCTGTATAGTCAGTAGTTGGTACACTCTGTATAGTCAGTAGTTGGTACACTCTGTATAGTCAGTGGCTGGTACACTCTGTATAGTCAGTGGTTGGTACACTCTGTATAGTCAGTAGTTGGTACACTCTGTATAGTCAGTAGTTGGTACACTCTGTATAGTCAGTAGTTGGTACACTCTGTATAGTCAGTAGTTGGTACACTCTGTATAGTCAGTAGTTGGTACACTCTGTATAGTCAGTAGTTGGTACACTCTGTATAGTCAGTGGCTGGTACACTCTGTATAGTCAGTGGTTGGTACACTCTGTATAGTCAGTAGTTGGTACACTCTGTATAGTCAGTAGTTGGTACACTCTGTATAGTCAGTAGTTGGTACACTCTGTATAGTCAGTGGCTGGTACACTCTGTATAGTCAGTGGCTGGTACACTCTGTATAGTCAGTGGTTGGTACACTCTGTATAGTCAGTAGTTGGTACACTCTGTATAGTCAGTGGCTGGTACACTCTGTATAGTCAGTGGCTGGTACACTCTGTATAGTCAGTGGCTGGTACACTCTGTATAGTCAGTGGCTGGTACACTCTGTATAGTCAGTAGTTGGTACACTCTGTATATATAGTCAGTAGTTGGTACACTCTGTATAGTCAGTAGTTGGTACACTCTGTATATATAGTCAGTAGTTGGTACACTCTGTATAGTCAGTATTTGGTACACTCTGTATATATAGTCAGTAGTTGGTACACATGTGTACCTTCTATTGGACTGTGGCAAGGCTGTAGTACCACTTTCATTACATTAGCACTAATATGTTATCAACCTTACAAAGTAGAGTAGAATATTTTTCAAGGAATAGTTTAGCTCATCTTTTGGGGTTTGATAAAATAAAGTAGCAATCCAGGGTGGCGGAGTCGGGGAATTGGCTGATTGAGTTGTGAGTTCTTAGGTGGTTGACAATCTGTCACCCAGTTTAACATCACCAACTGGTCTTTGGGTGGTAGACTTATTCTGTCACCCAGCTTAACATCACCAACTGGTCTTTGGGTGGTAGACTTAATCTGTCACCCAGTTTAACACCACTGCCTGGTCCTTGGCTGGTAGACTTAATCTGTCACCCAGTTTAACATCACTGCCTGGTCCTTGGCTGGTAGACTTAATCTGTCACCCAGTTTAACACCACTGCCTGGTCCTTGGCTGGTAGACTTAATCTGTCACCCAGTTTAACATCACTGCCTGGTCCTTGGCTGGTAGACTTAATCTGTCACCCAGTTTAACACCACTGCCTGGTCCTTGGCTGGTAGACTTAATCTGTCACCCAGTTTAACATCACTGCCTGGTCCTTGGCTGGTAGACTTAATCTGTCACCCAGTTTAACATCACTGCCTGGTCCTTGGCTGGTAGACTTAATCTGTCACCCAGTTTAACATCACTGCCTGGTCCTTGGCTGGTAGACTTAATCTGTCACCCAGTTTAACACCACTGCCTGGTCCTTGGCTGGTAGACTTAATCTGTCACCCAGTTTAACACCACTGCCTGGTCCTTGGCTGGTAGACTTAATCTGTCACCCAGTTTAACATCACTGCCTGGTCCTTGGCTGGTAGACTTAATCTGTCACCCAGTTTAACACCACTGCCTGGTCCTTGGCTGGTAGACTTAATCTGTCACCCAGTTTAACACCACTGCCTGGTCCTTGGCTGGTAGACTTAATCTGTCACCCAGTTTAACATCACTGCCTGGTCCTTGGCTGGTAGACTTAATCTGTCACCTAGTTTAACACCACTGCCTGGTCCTGAGGTGTCTTTATCAAAGATGACATTGTTGCAAGCGTTAAAATCTAATTTGGTTTGAGAGTGATTGCCTTCCTTCCCTCACCACCCCAGTGTTGGGAGGCCATGACTAAATGGGGTTGGAGTTGGGTGGAGGAAATTATTTACCCAGTGTTTTCATCCTTGAAATATTGTTCTAAGGGAATTATAATTTGCACATCTGAGTCATCCTTGTTAATCAGCTTTACAATTTTAAACCTACTTAGGTCTTGCTTGATTTACAGCCATTTCTAGTTTTTATTTCATATTAGTTTGATGGTCTTCATATGTGTGTGTGTGTGTGGTTCTGTGAGTGCACACACACACACACACACACACAGAGTTCATGTAGCTAAATAAATGGATGCTGCCTCTGCACATTTATCGGCATTACTCATCTCTTTAGTTTTACATTTATATTCTAAGCAGAAATTGCTTGTCTCATACACACATTGTTGCTGCTTCTCTCGGTAGCAAGGTTCTTCTTTTTGTTTATGTCTTACACACAGACACACACATATATACATATGTGTGTTATATATAAATATATATAATGTGTGTGTTTATATATTTTATGCATATATAATTTTAGCTGTGTATTAATGTGTGTACGTATATATATATATATTCTTATGATTATGAGTACAAAAGAGTGTGTGTGTGTGTGTGTGTGTGTGTGTGTGTGTGTGTGTGTGTGTGTTGAAACTGATACAATTGTGTGGTGGAAGAGACGTTTGAGCCATTTTATAAGCACACAAAACATTGGTACACACACTGATTCACACACGCACACATCTACCCCAGCCCCTTCACACGTGTGTGTGTATATATATATATATATATATATATATATATATATATATAAATGTGTGTGTATGACGTGTGGATTAAATATATATATATATATGCCAACATCATCATCATCCCTGCTAGTAAGGGTTGGCTGGGTCACCACAGGCCATCTCAGTACTAGAGGCGGGGAACTATTTTGCTTCAATCCATTCCCCACATCTACAGAGTGCACCAGGTGCATACAGTGGCGGCACCAATACTACAGGGTGTGGTGTGCCCTTTCTTTATTACAACTTAACAGTCCTTTCAACTCTTCCTATCACCAACCACTTTACAGAGTGTATCATGCCACCAACATTAGAGAGGTTGTTGTGTCATTGATACAACTGATGAGTCCTATAAATGTATGTTTATCTCATCATTATCGTTTAACATGTTTCCCTGCAGTATGGATAATACACACACTCACACACACACACACACACACACACACACACATATATATAGTATGTGTGTGTGTGTGTACCATTATGTCTCTCCTTAAATTGTCTTATACTCAACTTTCTCAATTTCTTTTATTAATGTATGTGTGTGTACATATATATTATAGATAGAACTATCTACATGTGTGTGTGTGTGTGTGTGTGTGCGCCTGTGCAGGTCTGTAGGTGTATAGCTTGTTTTATTAAATGTGTCTACACATGTAGAGAAATATATAATTCATGCTTCATTGGTATTTCGTTTTGCATATATAAAATATCAGACTTGGCTATTTTAAAACCTATTTTTAGAAATATGTTTAGTATGTTTGTTATATTATAAACTAGTGTTATCTATAAACCAATGATGGAGTCTCTTGACGGTGACTTGATCTGTTAGAATTAACAGTTAAATGACACTCATCAGAATTGGAAGGAGATATTGTGTAAAACAGAAATATAATCGCACTTTTATTATTCTCTATAATCAATGTGTTTACATATAGTTTCCAAATTCCTATTAGGGTATATCTTCCTGTAAGGATGGGCAGATCTGGCTGTGTAGGGAAGTAGAGGAAAGGACTATGAAAGCTATAACATCAACAACAAAGAGCCTTATTAATAGGTGTAATATCTCTGATGTTATATTTGATGGAAGGTTTATTATCTCCCAGCCTCTACAGTGTTTACTGTCTCTCTGTTGCTAGGCAACACTCTTTACTATGGCAATACAGGATCAGTTCAATTATTTCTACCTATAAGTTTCACAGTTGAAACTCCAACAGTCCACTAGGAATTTTATACTTTCACCTAAACTACCAGTAGTATACTAAAGTTGTTGTAACCAGTATATAACTGGTACTTGACTCACACCCCTACCTTCTAAAATAATTTGTGATATTTTGCTTGTTAGAAAAAATACTTCTTCTCTACCTGCTCACCTCTCCCTCTTCATCCCCTCCTCCTCCTCCTCCTTGGACAACATGCTTTACAACACATTGTTACATCCCTCTATATTCAGATACCACTGAGGTTAACTTTGCTTTTCATCCTTACGGGGTTGATAAAATAAAGTACCAGTAATGCACTGGGAGCCATTTAATCGACCCCCAAATTTTTGGCTTTGTGCCTAAATCAGAAACCACTATAGACTGTAATGGTTGTCAGAAAATATCTCAAATCTGGTTTGTTAATCAAATGTTTATAGTATTTTTTCTAGTGGACAGTTTGTTCTGGAAAATTGCAATAAACTAAATTAAGGAGTCTATTTTTAATCTGCAGCAATCATAGTTCTGTTTTGAGCAAGTCTACCTTTTTAGTGTGGTTTCATGTGGTACAGGACTTTACTTTTGAGCTTCAAGATTGCCACTCCATCAGCTGCTATTGGCTTTCTTTTGAATGATATTGTAAACAGTGGTTTCATGTGGTACAGGACTTTACTTTTGAGCTTCAAGATTTCCACTCCATCAGCTGCTATTGGCTTTCTTTTGAATGATATTGTAAACAGTGGTTTCATGTGGTACAGGACTTTACTTTTGAGCTTCAAGATTTCCACTCCATCAGCTGCTATTGGCTTTCTTTTGAATGATATTGTAAACAGTGATTTCATGTGGTACAGGACTTTACTTTTGAGCTTCAAGATTTCCACTCCATCAGCTGCTATTGGCTTTCTTTTGAATGATATTGTAAACAGTGGTTTCATGTGGTACAGGACTTTACTTTTGAGCTTCAAGATTGCCACTCCATCAGCTGCTATTGGCTTTCTTTTGAATGATATTGTAAACATTATTATTAATGAAGTATTTATAGTAGCTGTTTATGGCTTATCTTTATATAGCTCAGTTGAAAGATTACAGATTAACTCAGTAGTTAAGCCTTTGTAAATAGCTTACACTACAATATTAACACCAGCTATTTTAAGGATGGGGTTCTTCTGGATAATTCTCTTCAGACATCTTAGAAAAACTGATAAACCATTCATTATCAGCACCTCTCTTCATCATCATCATTATCAACAGATAATATTTGAGCCAGAATCAAACTAATTTCATAATAGAACACTGATAGCCATTAAAACTGTTTCATTTAATTGTTTTTTGACTTTTTACCTTTCATCCTTCTCTAGTCGATAAAATAAAGTACCATTCAAGTACGGGGCTTGATTTAAACGAATTCCCCTTCTGCTAAAATTAGAAATCATTAATTATTATTGAAAGTAATTAGTAATTAATTGAAAGAAGCTGACTGAATTAATAATTTCTGCTGCAGTGTATTACATTGTTTCTCTATAAGTTTAGGCAGCTTTAACAGATTGCTAGTCAACTTAGGTTGCTTCAATAGATTGCTAGTTAACACACAATACATTGCCTCTCCATAAGTTTAGGTAACTTTTTCTTGGCATATGATTATTTGAAAACTCCTATTAAAATTTAATAATTCTTCCCCCTCTCCCTATCTCTGTTAACCTGGCCTTCTCTCTCTTTCTATCATTCTCTGCCTCTCTCTCTCTCTCTCTCTCTCTCTCTTTATACCACACACACATATATATAAAGACAGTATCCATTGAATGTGAAATTAATGAAATGACCAGCCATACAACAGTTCAATATGATCACAGTATTGCACTCATTAACTTCATATGTAAAGCCTATTGGTCCACTATATATATATATATATATATATATATATATATATATATATATATATATATATTCTTAAATCAATCAACAAGAGTCCAGACATCATTCGCTTACCAAGTTTAGTAGAACTCATTCAGTCGGACCATGGAAACAATGTTTCCATTGGTCTTTCCATTGCTGATACTATCTACCAGTCACATATATATATATATATAAAATAAAATAATTAAGTCAAATGTGTAAAATTTAGCTTCGTTTATTATAAATTAAAGATGTACTGCTATATATATTTTGGTTACAGCCATCATTGGCTGTGACCTCTTCAGGCAGTCCGAATTGGTGTGGGAAAGACAGGTACACATGTTGTTGAAGTGTGTTTTACTCCGTCAATACATCGATATGTCCAGCTCCTGGTTGTGTTGTTATTCTTCTGAGGAACTGGAATCATATGATGATAAAATATCATCCTCATCATTTTACGTCCACTTTTCCCTGCTTGCAAGGGTGGGACGGGTTCAATTCAGCACAACATCTCTCCATTCGTCATGGTCCTTCATCATCTCCTCCCTGAGCTTCAGCAATCTGAGGTCAGATCTCACCCTACCTCCGCCCATGCTTTTCGTGTCTTCCTTCCACCGGGATTTCTTGGCACTTCTTCACCCAGCGGTCATCTTCCATGTGCATCACATACCAACGCAGTCTTCTCTCCCACACACTACAGTTTGTATATACACACACATATAAATATTCAAATTGCCATTTATAAAAACATATGTTTGACAAAATAGTATTTTTAAAACTGTTTGTGCTAATATCTAATTAAAACAATATTATTTTGATTGGGGAGAAAAAAATGATTTTTTGAAAGAAACATTGCCATTAATTTGAGAATATTCTCGTTTTCTTGTGTTTAACATAAAAACAACAATAGCCATACCAACATACCTATCTTCTGTGTGTGTGTGTGAATTATAGATTACAACTCCAAAGGTTAATTGGTTGTAGTAGTGGTAGTGGTAACAGTAGTAGTGGTGGTGGTAGTAGTGGTAGCAGTGGTGGTGGTGGTAGTAGTAGTGGTGGTGGTGGTAGTGGTAGCGGTGGTGGTGGTAGTAGTAGTAGTGGTGGTGGTGGTAGTGGTAGCAGCAGTGGTGGTGGTGGTAGTAGTAGTAGTAGTGGTGGTGGTGGTGGTAGTGGTAGTAGTGGTGGTGGTGGTAGTGGTAGCAGTGGTGGTGGTGGTGGTGGTAGTAGTAGTAGCAGTGGTGGTGGTAGTGGTAGTATGTTAGTATGAAGTTAAACAAGTGGTATGCTACATTCCTTTCGTGGTGGTGTATCGATGCAATTATTTCAGACTTTACACTGTCTCCTTTATTGGAGGTCCATGCCTGCCTAATAAGTAATTATATGTTTATTACTGAGTATTGATTTTTAAAATCTGTGTCTAATCTAATTTCATGTTGAGCTTATTATCAATTTCCCTTCCATTCTGCATGGAGGAAGAAAGAAGAGAATCTGAGATAATATGATAAAATTATTTACTTCGATTCATTTCAGTTCGTTGCTTGAGGAAAAATTAATCTTGATACTAAAAAATATTCTAACATAGACACATGTCCAGGAGTTTTTATTTTATATGACTGTAATGTTGGGTTAGTTGATTATATCAGCCCTAGTATATGACTGTTACTATATTTTATCAACCCCCAGAAGAATGAAAGGCAAGTGTGACCTTTGTGGAATTTGAACTCAGAATATCCACAACAAATCCTATAAAACACTTTCACTGATGTTTCACTTCTGATTGTAATAATAATATAAATAGTAACAATAATTGTTTCTACGTTTGGCACAAGGCCAGCAATTATCCAGTGCATTACTGGTACTTTATTTTATTGACCCCGTAAGGATGAAAGGCAAAGTTAACCTCGGCGGGATTTGAACTCAGAATGGCAAGGGCTGTAACTCTATGCGTCAAAGCATGGCGTCCGACCCTCTACCATTACTGCCAATCCACCGCCCTTATAAATAATAATAATAATTGTTTCTACTTTAGGCACAAGGCCAGCAATTACCCAGTGCATTACTGGTACTTTATTTTATCGACCCCGTAAGGATGAAAGGCAAAGTCAACCAAAATAATAATAATAATATCTGACTGTGATACAAGTTTGGGGATGGGTGCAGTCGATTTAACCTGCTGCCCACTCAGTTCTTCATTAAACAGCCAAGCCTGTGTGTGGCTACAGTATTATTTCCTCACTTCTAGAAGAATGAACTCAGTATGTAAAGGGACTTAACTATATTTTACTTTGCCACTCTACCATAATATACATTAAAATAACAATGGGATGATGATGATGATGTGTTTAATACTCTAGTAGTCAATTGATGATGATGTTTAAATACTGTGGTAGTCAATTGATGATGTTAATGAAGATGATATGTTTAATACTGTAGTAGTCAATACGTGTGAACTATGTTTATGTTGACTCTATTTTCTTCCCCATCCAAATCATTCCGATGTATATTTATTAATCTGTCTGTAAATAGATTTTCTGATCAGTTGTTTGAAAGTGTCACACTTGTTAATGTGACACCAGAAAAGATGTGAGAGAACTTTTCAGTCATAGAAAGAATTAAGATGTTTATAAGACTAAGTGGAAAGTGTGCAAGATAAGCAGTTTATACAATAACCTGATTACTACTAGCAATGTTATGATACAATCCTTATCTTCCTCAATCTTGTGACACTAAAATATTTACATTGAGAGAAAAAAAGGGGAGAGAGGTGGGAAGTATTGATTACTTTAGGAGGGGAACCTTTGTTTTCTATATTACACACTTGTAGTGTTTAAATATTCACTCAACAACTGGTCCCTTTCAGAAACCTCTCTCTAGTTTTACTATTTAATGTTATATATCTTTCTATTTAAAAAAAAACAAAGAAGTTAATCTCTGATGTTGGTAGCTTTTATTATAGGCTTATAGTTTAATCTGAGTAAATCTTCTGTGTACTTCATATTATGTACTCCAAACTTGATACTAAAATACATTTACTATATTTTCCTGTGAAATATTTTTTCTCATTTGAATTGTTTCCATTTAAACAATTAATAAAAGGGATTATATTTTGATTAACTCACTGTCTGATTGTTTCTGGTCAGTTTATTCAATAAAAATCCAGTATTTATCTCACAAAAGTTACAACTGCTTACACTAAGCATTTATTTGTTTTATCAGGCAAATTATTTTGCATTTAGTTAGAGCTCTTCTTGTTTTAAGTTCAACTGCTACCATGGTCAACTTTGTCTTTCTAGAGATCAATAAAATGAAATACTAGTCAGATACTGGTGTCAATTTAATCAACTCACCCTCCTCAAATTGACGCCTTGATGCCTAAATTAAAAACCATCATTTATTCTTTCAAATTCTTCTTGTAGTTTTAATTTTCTTATTCTAAGCTGTAAATTCTTTTACTTACAATGGAGAAATATTGAGAGAAAATATTTGGAGTCAGTGACTAATATTTTCTGTTTTTGCTGCTGTAGTACAGAAAACATTAGTTTATAACTTAGTAATATAACCAACTGTAAGTATAGAAAAGATTAGTTTATAACTTAGTAATATAACCAACTGTAAGTACAGAAAACATTAGTTTATAACTTAGTAATATAACCAACTGTAAGTATAGAAAACATTAGTTTATAACTTAGTAATATAACCAACTGTAAGTATAGAAAACATTAGTTTATAACTTAGTAATATAACCAACTGTAAGTACAGAAAACATTAGTTTATAACTTAGTAATATAACCAACTGTAAGTATAGAAAACATTAGTTTATAACTTAGTAATATAACCAACTGTAAGTATAGAAAACATTAGTTTATAACTTAGTAATATAACCAACTGTAAGTACAGAAAACATTAGTTTATAACTTAGTAATATAACCAACTGTAAGTACAGAAAACATTAGTTTATAACTTAGTAACATAACCGTGAATATGATTCTGCATTTTTATAGCTGGATGCCCTTCCTAACACCAACCCCCATTTACAGTGTGTAAATATATATATCAGGATGGATTCAGTTTAGACCATTACTCAACAGAGTACTTGATACTTGAGGTAGTAGAGTATGGTTATATTAGGGGTCCTGACTCTTTATAATGTGTGTGTGTGTGATGGATGCTTAGTGGTTTAAAGGTGTAAATGCTCTTAATCAACATCCTTCAAAATATGCTTTAAATAGATAATCCTATTCCCTTTAATACAATAATTTACGGAGCCTTAGAAACTCTATCTCTGCTTGTACGCATCACTGACTCTGCCTATAACTTGTCACATAATAGGAAATTATAGACTTAGTAATATTCAAACTACTACAGCTAACTCTTCATAAGCTTTCTTTTGTAAGATCAACCACATTGTTTCATCATTTGTGTGTATGTGTACGTGTGAATACACACACACAGGCACCCGTTTTACGTGTGTTGTATTGAAGCAGATAATTATGTGTATACTCTGGGAATATATCCTACATTACCTATTGAGTACACTGAGATACAACCAGTCCTGGCATTGATAAATATGCTGGGTCCGTCAAATCCTTATTATATATATATAAGGGCGGTGAATTGGCAGTATCGGTAGAGGGTTGGACGCCATGCTTTCTAGCATAGTTATGTCCCTTTACGGTCTGAGTTCAAATCCCGCTGAGGTTAACTTTGCCTTTCATCCTTACGGGGTCGATAAAATAAAGTACGAGTAATGTACTGGGTAATTGCTGGCCTTGTGCCTAAAGTAGAAACAATTATATATATATATGCAGAAACCCACACATTATAATATATATATATATATAGAGAGAGAGAGAGATTTTGCGGTGTTGAGACTGGGGAGACCACTAATCATGGGAGTACTCAATACATGGAGATATGTGCCGCAGTCAGGATTTTACATATCTCTCTCCCTCTCTCTCAAGAAGGGCATCTGGTTGTAAACTATTGCTTCCAAAAGATGTGAAGTATAATAGTTTTATTGACTCCTATCCAGTAATTAGTTGTCAAAAACTCTTCTCTCTCATTTCTATTGATTTCTGTTTGGGAAGGTGTGGCTCGACAACTTATCTAAAGCAACCCCTTCTAGGTTGCTATGGACACATGACAACAGAAGAAGGACTCAACTTGTATTTAACTCAGCACTGGTGCTGCCAACTACTGGAGATTGTTATTATTATGAAATCGGTAGAGCATCTGACAAAATACTTTGCTATATTAACTTATGACTTTCTACGTTCTGAGTTCAAATCCTGTTGATGTTAGCTTTGCCTTTTATATCATTACGGGGGTCAATAAAATAATGTACTAGTAACACCCTGGGGTCAATTTAATCAACTTTCTCCTTCCTTTCAAATTGCTGGCCTTGTGCCAAAAGTAGAAACAATTATCAAAATTGAACAGTTTACAGTAACAAATTATTTCAAAGGATGTTGTGATTATCAAACATAATATTGAGATAAGTGTTGATAGTATATCTTATACTGGCAAGTTGCAGCAGCAGTCAGATAGATGAGATAGCAGCAACATGTCTTAATATAGTTATTATGATTTATTATCTGTGATTAAGCTAAGGGTTGGTCATCTAATATCTAATGTTGGTTGAGTCTCCACAGGTTTACAGAAATGCTCTGAAATTTGTTGAAGGAAGTTTCACTATGTTGAGGAAGGAGGTGGAGTAATTTTGTAAATGTCCCCATTTTCTCATGTTTTTCAATATTAATTCTAAAAGAATATAATTTATTAATACAATATTTAACCTGGTCGTGTGTATTTGCATGTGTGTCTGTATCTGTATGTGTGTATGAAACCACGATGAAGATAAATTAATACTTCACTTGTAAAAAGTGTTGTGTTCTACATTTTTATCAACATCTGTAAAGCTTGAATTTACAAAGAAAAAATATTTCAGTAATTTTTCCCCTACATTCCTGAATAAAAATAATTGTCTTGTAGTTTCTATCTTTGCTTATTAACCCTCTGGTTTATACATAGGGTAAGTCCCTGCACCACTCTTATTAGCCCTCTAGACTGTAATGAGGGTAAGTCTCTGTACCACCCTTATTAACCCTCTAGACCAGAGGTCCCCAACCTTTTGGGTCCGCAGACCAGATGTACAATTAATACTACTTAGATACAAATAAGTAATCATTTATTTATCCCTTATGTTAGATTTGAAACAAAATTCAATATTGATACTTAGAGCTGTCCCAAGCAGAAAAATACATTTAAACATTGTTTTATTCGGCAATATCGATAGATTGGGTGCGAATTTATTGCAAACTGTACCCTTTTTAGAACCCTTCGCGGGCCACATCCGGCCGGGGGTTGGGGACCCTTGCTCTAGACTGTAATGAGGGTAAGTCCCTGTACCACCCTTATTAGCCCTCTAGACTGTAATGAGGGTAAGTCCCTGTACCACCCTTATTAACCCTCTAGACTGTAATGAGGGTAAGTCTCTGTACCACCCTTATTAGCCCTCTAGACTGTAATGAGGGTAAGTCCCTGTACCACCCTTATTAACCCTCTAGACTGTAATGAGGGTAAGTCTCTGTACCACCCTTATTAGCCCTCTAGACTGTAATGAGGGTAAGTCTCTGTACCACCCTTATTAGCCCTCTAGACTGTAATGAGGGTAAGTCCCTGTACCACCCTTATTAACCCTCTAGACTGTAATGAGGGTAAGTCCCTGTACCACCCTTATTAACCCTCTAGACTGTAATGAGGGTAAGTCCCTGTACCACCCTTATTAGCCCTCTAGACTGTAATGAGGGTAAGTCCCTGTACCACCCTTATTAGCCCTCTAGACTGTAATGAGGGTAAGTCCCTGTACCACCCTTATTAGCCCTCTCGACTGTAATGAGGGTAAGTCCCTGTACCACCCTTATTAACCCTCTAGACTGTAATGAGGGTAAGTCCCTGTACCACCCTTATTAGCCCTCTAGACTGTAATGAGGGTAAGTCCCTGTACCACCCTTATTAGCCCTCTAGACTGTAATGAGGGTAAGTCCCTGTACCACCCTTATTAGCCCTCTCGACTGTAATGAGGGTAAGTCCCTGTACCACCCTTATTAACCCTCTAGACTGTAATGAGGGTAAGTCCCTGTACCACCCTTATTAACCCTCTAGACTGTAATGAGGGTAAGTCCCTGTACCACCCTTATTAACCCTCTAGACTGTAATGAGGGTAAGTCCCTGTACCACCCTTATTAACCCTCTAGACTGTAATGGGGGTAAGTCCCTGTACCACCCTTATTAACCCTCTAGACTGTAATGAGGGTAAGTCCCTGTACCACCCTTATTAACCCTCTAGACTGTAATGAGGGTAAGTCCCTGTACCACCCTTATTAACCCTCTAGACTGTAATGAGGGTAAGTCCCTGTACCACCCTTATTAGCCCTCTCGACTGTAATGAGGGTAAGTCCCTGTACCACCCTTATTAACCCTCTAGACTGTAATGAGGGTAAGTCCCTGTACCACCCTTATTAGCCCTCTAGACTGTAATGAGGGTAAGTCCCTGTACCACCCTTATTAGCCCTCTAGACTGTAATGAGGGTAAGTCCCTGTACCACCCTTATTAGCCCTCTCGACTGTAATGAGGGTAAGTCCCTGTACCACCCTTATTAGCCCTCTAGACTGTAATGAGAGTAAGTCCCTGTACCACCCTTATTAACCCTCTCGACTGTAATGAGGGTAAGTCTCTGTACCACCCTTATTAGCCCTCTCGACTGTAATGAGGGTAAGTCCCTGTACCACCCTTATTAACCCTCTAGACTGTAATGAGGGTAAGTCCCTGTACCACCCTTATTAACCCTCTAGACTGTAATGAGAGTAAGTCCCTGTACCACCCTTATTAACCCTCTAGACTGTAATGAGAGTAAGTCCCTGTACCACCCTTATTAACCCTCTAGACTGTAATGAGAGTAAGTCCCTGTACCACCCTTATTAACCCTCTAGACTGTAATGAGAGTAAGTCCCTGTACCACCCTTATTAACCCTCTAGACTGTAATGAGGGTAAGTCCCTGTACCACCCTTATTAACCCTCTAGACTGTAATGAGAGTAAGTCCCTGTACCACCCTTATTAGCCCTCTAGACTGTAATGAGGGTAAGTCCCTGTACCACCCTTATTAACCCTCTAGACTGTAATGAGGGTAAGTCCCTGTACCACCCTTATTAACCCTCTAGACTGTAATGAGAGTAAGTCCCTGTACCACCCTTATTAACCCTCTAGACTGTAATGAGGGTAAGTCCCTGTACCACCCTTATTAGCCCTCTCGACTGTAATGAGGGTAAGTCTCTGTACCACCCTTATTAACCCTCTAGACTGTAATGAGGGTAAGTCTCTGTACCACCCTTATTAACCCTCTAGACTGTAATGAGGGTAAGTCCCTGTACCACCCTTATTAACCCTCTAGACTGTAATGAGGGTAAGTCCCTGTACCACCCTTATTAGCCCTCTCGACTGTAATGAGGGTAAGTCCCTGTACCACCCTTATTAACCCTCTAGACTGTAATGAGAGTAAGTCCCTGTACCACCCTTATTAACCCTCTAGACTGTAATGAGGGTAAGTCCCTGTACCACCCTTATTAACCCTCTAGACTGTAATGAGGGTAAGTCCCTGTACCACCCTTATTAACCCTCTAGACTGTAATGAGAGTAAGTCCCTGTACCACCCTTATTAACCCTCTAGACTGTAATGAGGGTAAGTCCCTGTACCACCCTTATTAACCCTCTAGACTGTAATGAGAGTAAGTCCCTGTACCACCCTTATTAACCCTCTAGACTGTAATGAGGGTAAGTCCCTGTACCACCCTTATTAACCCTCTAGACTGTAATGAGGGTAAGTCCCTGTACCACCCTTATTAACCCTCTAGACTGTAATGAGAGTAAGTCCCTGTACCACCCTTATTAGCCCTCTAGACTGTAATGAGGGTAAGTCCCTGTACCACCCTTATTAACCCTCTAGACTGTAATGAGGGTAAGTCCCTGTACCACCCTTATTAACTATTCAATTGTTGTTCACATCTTCCAACCCCCTCCGTCACCCATCAAGTCTTTCTAGTGCCCTGCTAGTTTGGTAGCTACTAATTATATACTAAAGTACTACTGTGTGACCTAGCTACTACACAAGCTGGTAGTCAGTCATCAGATATTTTAGGGTGTTGGATATTACACTGCTCTGGCTGTCATCAGGTTCAAATTAGTTGCCCCACCCATTACATTCATCATGTAGTAGTAGTAGTAGTAGTAGTAGTAGTAGTAGTAGTAATCTTCTCTCTGTAGTAGTACTAGTAGTAGTAGTAGTAGTAGTAGTAGTAGACTTCACTATTAACCTCAACTCTTGTATTATACTATTTCAAATCTTATTTATTATAGAGGATTTATGATAAATGAATTTAATAAGATTTTTCTTTTTCTTTACTTTTTACTTTCTCTCTACACAAATGTGTTCAACTCAATCATAATTTACATCCAGTATTAGTTGTCATTTTAATGCATCTTCAATTCATTCAATGACTGAGTATATACAGTAAACTTCACATTGTTTTAAAATCACATTCTCTTTTAAGTATAAAAAAGCAAATCTAAAGAGATTTTGAAACCATGGGAAGCCAATATATCCATCGAAAGTTTACGATAATTATTGATATGAAGATACATTTAAATGCAAACAAATATTGAACACAAATTAAGACTGAGTTGAACGCATTTGTGAAGACAGAAAGTAAAAACAAAGAGAGAGATTATTTATTCCAGTTCACTGTTACAGAAATATATGTGATAAATCTGTGACTATTAGTTTTATTCCACCAGTAAATAGAAATGATAAACTTAAATGGAGAAAGTATTTCACTAGCAGACTATAGGTTCAAGTTCATAGTATGTCGAGATAAAGCAGTTAACTCTCCCGCAGTCCAGTTAGATATCGGTCAGAGAGATCCTACTCTGGGTTATCTAAAAGATCATTATCATCATCATCATCACTGTTTTATGTCTGTTTGTCCATTCTTACAGGTGCTTAGCTTTCTGAAACCTTCCAGAACCAGGCACCAGCTATTATGAATCCTATTGAGGTTGCTCAACTTAGATATCTTTAGGGTAATATATATATAACCAACTATGAACTTTCATTAATTTCATTGCCTGTGCTTCTCCCCTCAAACATTCAGAGGCTTACACCAACAGAAGACATGATTATGTCTTCATCTTCTTAAAACTGAAGTTCCCTACCAATGAAAAGATTAATAATGAAGTTATCACTACTTGATGTTTTATTGTATATAAAACCACTCTATATAAAACAAATATTTTATTACTATGATAGTAACTTTAACATTAAAATATACTGATTTCTTTTGACTTTCAATGAAGCCAATTTTCACAGGGTAAACATAGCTGTTTAAATTTACCCCAGCGTATCACTGGTACTTCTTTCATACAGGAATGAAAAAAACAAGGTCTACCTGGGCGAGTTTAAACTCTTAAAAATGTTTGCACGGCTTTGTAATAAGTGGCAACATTCTGCCCTATTTACCTGAATAAATATTATATTATATATTATATATATATATATATATATATATATATATATATATAGTAGAGAGAGAGAGAGCGAGAAAGTTTCACTCTGCATGTGCATAGAGTGCTTGGTTTGATAGCAACACCACCAATTCACTGTACTACCCACACACACACTCGTATATATATATATATATATATATATATATATATATATGATGAGTGCAAGCTATAAAATGTTTTGTATATTTTAAAACATATTTTTCGTGTCTCAGAAAATTATTTAAAACTCTTTCTACGTGGGTTGTAGTTAATGCGTAAAAAATATAAAATCAATATTTGATTTTTGGTGAAGGAACCTACATATTGTGTAATATATCCGACTTCGTAATGTTTTCCTTTTTTACATACTGAGTTGCCAAGCTGTATTAAACAACATATAGTGTATATATATTATCATCACTTGTGTGACCAGTCTAACACCAACCTCATTTACAGTGTGGACTGTGTTTTTGGGGTGAATTTTACAATGTGGACTGGACTCCTTTTGTCGTGTCACCAAAAGTATATATGAGTTGCGTCATTACAGGTGCGAAGCTGTATTAAAGAACATGGTATATAGTGTATATATGTTCCATATAGAGAGTATACATATTGTAGAAATGAGTTGTGACTGGTGCCGGGCAGTATCGGCTTTTACCCATCACTTGGATAAGATGCCATGGTGAGGGAAGGCTGGTTTGCATGGACGACTGCTGGTCTTAAACAAAAACACTTTGCATGGGGAACTTTCCAGGTATAAAACCCATGGTCCTTCGTATCTGACGAGGTATTTACCATTTACCTACTATATGTAGTGGGTCCTGTACAAGATTTTAATTCCATGTAACTTTAATTAGTACTTTACACAATGACAAGGGAAGTAACTCTTAATGGCTTTATCGTATGAGAAATAGATTTTTCAAGTTACACACACACTCTCATGTTGATGTTGACATTGTCATTATTGTGTTTGCTAGTAAAACTAATTACAATGGTCTAGGAGAAAGTATTTCTTTTAATCACACTTTGGATATGGTAAAGAAAATTTCGCAGGAATTTTGACTTCGGAAAAAAACAAAAATCTTCTTTCATATTAATGGAATGAAATTATATTTTCGTTTAACTATTTTTTTGTTTTTAAACTTTAAAAGAAAAGATATATATATATCAATATTTATTTAATTTTAATCTCTTCTTTCCATTTTATTTCATGAAATCAATCTCAATTTTAATGTATTTCTATATTGTCATTAATCTTAATCTGGTGTGTTGCCATATTACGGACTCTCACAAAAATGGTTCGGTGATAATTTTTTAAGTTTTTTTTTCTTTTGTGAATCTTTGGTTTTCTGTTGAATTTTGTTTCTTTGTTTATGTTGTATAATTTTAGACATTAGTTAGAAAAGTGTAATCTAATTTCGAGAACAATAACAACTCATCTTTGTAATGTCTCCTTATCTGCTGTCCTTGTTGTTGTTGTTGTTGTTTAGACAAGGATTATATTCCCTTGATTAATGTATTTCGTTAATTCTGTCTTTCTTTCTAACCTTTTCGGTATTAAATATTTTGTCTATAGGAATTATTCCAATTTATACTTATATAGTCTATATATATATATATATATATACCTCTGAAATGCAGTCTCTCTCTGTCTCCAATATATATATATATTGTATGTATGTATGTGTGTGTGTGTTGTTCTATAAGGCAGTAGAATATTTTTACTTTCTTATTTGGATTTAAAAACATTTTCTTTTCTCCTATCTGAAATATTTAATAAATTGTTGTGAAATTAAAGTAGAGTATGAACTTTGTAAGTTTGGTTATTAATTGTCTGAATTATCGCAATTATTTCATATTCACCATCACTTTATTCTAATATTAAAATTTTGAAAAAATGTCATCTTAATTGTAAATTATTTTTCTCTAAAGAATTCATTTATTGTTAATATTTGAAATGAGAAAAATTTATCTGCTTTCTTACAATATCTGGACATATTGTTGCTGTTTTCTCTACAGTTATAACAGTTATAGGTTTGACATGGGCATATTGTTGCTATTTTTCTATTGTTATAATTGTTATAGGTTTCATCTGGGCATCTGTTGCTGTTTTCTATATAGCTATAACTGTTATAGGTTTAACCTGGACATATGTTGCTGTTTTTATACTGTTATAACAGTTATAGGTTTGACCTGGCTATATTAATGCTGTTTTCTGTACAGTTATAACAGTTACAGGTTTGACCTGGACATATTGTTGCTGTTTTCTATGTAGTTATACTGTTATAGGTTTGACCAGGGCATATTGTTGCTGGTATAGGTTTAACCTGGGCATCTGTTGCTGTTTTCTCTAGTTATAGGTTTAACCTGGGCATCTGTTACTGTTTTTCTACTGTTATAACAGTTATAGGTTTGGCCTGAGTATATTGATGCTGTTTTCTGTACAGTTATAACAGTTACAGGTTTGAACTGGACATATTGTTGCTGTTTTGTCTGTGGTTTATAACTTATAGGTTGGTAGATATTTTTTAAGAGTTAAATCTTCAATGTTTTCAGTATGAAATTAATGTGTAAAAAGTATATAACATATTGTATGTTTGTATGTAGTGTAAATCAATATAAATTTGCCAGTAATAAGAATATATGAGTTTAAATAGAAATATCACATATGACAAATGCTACAACACTGTGTTTACAATACTATAATGGTTGTATGTGTATGTGTATCTATATATATGTCTGTAGGTATCTATATGTATGTGTCATATATATATATATGCCTGAACGTGTACTTCTGTCTGCCTATGTGTGTATCTATGTATATATGTCTGTCTGTGTGTATGTGTCTATGTATATATATATATGTATGTGTACTTCTATATGTGTGTATACATGTACTTCTGTCTGCGTGTGTATGTGTCTATCTATGTTTGTGTGTATGCGTGTGTTTACAAAGAACAGTTTATTTGTTATTCCAGAGATAATATCTCGAGTCATGAATAGAGATGCTTGTTGAGGTGAAGAGGTGAAGAGAGAGAAGAGTTGTTTCAATGGTTTCATCCTAGTTGTTGTTGTTGTTGTGGTTGTTGTATTATTATAAAAGCAGGAGGAGATATGATAACAAGGGAATTGATCTGATGTTGCAACTTTAGCTGTTGGTTGCTAAGGAAGATGTCTCAAATAATTGCAGTTTTATTGATGTTCTTGTTGTTTCAACCAAACAGAAATGTCAAACTACGGTGTAGGGGGTGAAACTGTTTCACTGTCAAACTACGGTGTAGGGGGTAAAACTGTTTCACTGTCAAAATACAGTGTAGGGGGTGAAACTGCTGTCAAACTACGGTGTAGGGGGTGTAACTGAGGTCAAACTATGGTGTAGGGGTTGAAACTGCTGTCAAACTACGGTGTAGGGGGTGAAACTGCTGTCAAACTATGGTGTAGGGGGTGAAACTGCTGTCAAACTACGGTGTAAAGGGTGAAACTGCTTGACAATGAACCTGGTACATTCTGTAAGGGTGGTTGGTGACAGGAAGAGTATCTCGCTGTAGAAACCATGCCTAAAAGGTTTGAGAGGACCCTTCATTTGTGTAAAGGACATGAAAACCTCCCTAGTGCTGGTAATCTACATCATAAACACACCCAGTACACACTGTAAAGTGGTTGGTGTTAGTATGGGCATCCAGTTTTAGAATGCTTGCCAAAGGATTGGAGGTCCCTTCAGTTTGTGTCAAAAGACATGACAAGCTCTTCTGTGCACTTAATAGATCATATGAGCGTATGCAAATGAGATGCAGATCCCCCTTCCCCCCATCCTGCCTGGGAGGTCAGTAGCCCGTTTCAGTACTGACCTTTGCTAGCAAGGAAAGCATTAAATGATGATGATGATGTAAATGAATTATTAAAAAAATTTGTTATCAAAGCCTATCATCATATATAGTAATTGATAGGGAGGTGCCTTTCAATGGGGTGTGGCAATTTAGAATTCCTTAGACATTTGATAAATTCTAATTTTCAATCTATGTGCTATTTGGGAAATTTTTTTCTCTCTCCTTTCTTCCATGTCAACCCTTTCATTACCATACAGTAAAACATTGCTGATGTAGTTTAATATTAAAAATAATCAAACATTCAGAAGAGTCTTAAATAGCTGATTTTTTTCATTATCAAATTGCAGTTTGGAATATAATTTAACAAAATATTCCAACATAAAATTATGATGGAAGGTTTTTAGATAGATTTAACACTTTAGTCTTTACATTACTCTATATGTACTATTATATTTTTTGGTAAAGGCTTTATCTTACATGATTATCCCACATAATATTGAATCTATGAGATTTTGATATTATTTATTTTGATAACAATAACTGGCTTTAGCCAGTATAAACAGAAAGAGGTGAGAGAATTCTGGCCAGATACGGCTGGTTTAAATGCTAAAGGGTTAAACACTTTAAAATACGCAGATTTATATCATAGAACCAGGGTTAGGCAGTTTGATATCGAAAGAGTTAAACTATATAATAAGTTTGTTTTATCATAAAACCATTGGAGTTTTACATTTTATTCTAGCTTAGTTCAAGTAAAATTAGTGAATTCTTGTAAAATTTATTTTGTCTAATTTTCATGATTTTTTTTCTTCAATATTCACTTTTTAAATCCATATATATATATATACAATGTGCTTCCTTCTATGTACTAATATATATACAAAATGTTCATTGACTTGTCTACCACCTGCATTTTTCCTGAAAGATGGCTTTTAAATATGTGTGTGTGGGGGTTCTTTTCTATGTATGTGTACATGGGTGTGCATTTGTGTATATTAAACTTTTCTTTTTTTTTTTTCCTTTTTTCACTTGGGAACTAACAAATACATCTTTGAAGAAATAGCAGGAATGTACCTAAGACACTGTTGTTGTTGTTACTTTATATTTTACATCTAATCAATTATATCATGCTGCAAGATAAAAGGAAATCGAAAAAAAAAATTATATTTTTTCATTTTTCATTTTTTTTAATCCTTTAATGTCCTTTTTATATTTTTATTCAATGAAAGCTTGAAAAAACAGTTTTTTTTTTGTTTTTTTTCCATTTTTAGATTATTTTTCCCTCCCCTCCCACCACCACCATAGCATCTCTTCATCCTCGGTTACTACTCACTATCAGTAAAAAAAAGGTTTATTTTTAAAAATAAAAATCATACAAAAGTAAAAGGAATTAGATGAAGTATTTGAAGGAATCTGCTAATTGAAAGATTTTTTTTAAATGTTCAGTTATGAAAATATAATATTTAAAAGTAAAAAATTGAATTTGTAAAAATTGAAAACTGAGTTTTTATCTAAACCTTTAAAACCAGTGTATAGGAAGCACTAGTAACAGATTTTCATAGCTAAGAGTGATTTTGATGATTGACAAAAACTAAACTAAAATTTCTCATATTGTAGTTTTTTCTGGAAAAAGCAATTCAGGAGAATTTATAATATATATAGATAAAAGAAAAACTAAAACAAACACAAAAAAACGTTTTAATGTTATCTTAAATATTTTACATATTTATATGCGTAATGCAAAATTGCATTTCAAACAATCCATCATTTAATATAGTTTGAGCTTAATGACCATCATGTGTGAAAAAGATTGAAGAGGACCTAATTTCTGTTGAATTTTCTTGTATTTTCAATTGAATTATTTGAATTTAAAAATTAATGGTTTCTCTAATTGTCAAAGTAAATATGTCATCATTGAAGTTTTTCTATTATTCACGTAATATCTGTTTTTGTCTTCATTTGTTACATTAATTCTCACTTTATGGATATTGAGTGCAGAAACGGCTTTTAGTCCTTTTCAATTCATTTCGAGACGAGAAAGTATTTCTCACATCCTACTTAGCAACATTAATTATAGATATATCAACCTTGTGAGGTGCACACACACATGTACAAACACACACACATACACACACGCATGTACAAACACACACACACACACACACGTGTGGAGAGAGAAAGAGATGTAGATATCACACACACACACACACACACATACACACATGTGTGAAGAGAGAGAGAGAAAGAGATGTAGATATCACACACACACTCATACACACATACACTCATGCACATGTGTGTGGAGAGAAAGATGTAGATGTCACATTTACATATATCACATCTTACAGAATAAAAAGAAGTTGTCTTACTTTCAGTTCTTTGGTTAAGAGGAAAGTGTAATTTCTCATATTTTGACAATAATTGATAGATGTAATAATGTAATAATGTTTGATGTGAGATTTTAAAACTTTTATTTTCTGGGAAAGATTCCTATCAGTCAAGTGTTAAAATTGATTCAGTAACATTAATATCTAACATGAAACTTTTAATTTGTTATTGTAGTTTTATCGACAAAATAAATACTCATTTTTCGCGTTTTTACTGCCCTTTACTGTCAATTATCAATATTTTCTCTCAAAGTTATTAATGTACTTTATACAATATTTCCTTACTGAAAAAGGGACTTCTTTGTAAAAGATAGACATTTTTTTTACTAAACTTTTTTGTCATTTCAGAGTCTGAGAAATTTAGCAAAAAGAATAAAATACTTAGACAAAAATGATCTTTAAGTTTGGAACAAAAAGGATCTCAGATATTTTCATTAGTTGTTCATATTTCAAAACTAGAAATATCCTGATGGTCTATAAAATGAAGGTACAATGTTAGAAGATATGTGAAATGAAGGTACAATGCTAGAAGATATGTGAAATGAAGGTACAATGTTAGATATGTGAAATGAAGGTGCAATGTTAGGAGATATGTGAAATGAAGGTACAATGTTAGATATGTGAAATGAAGGTACAATGTTAGGAGATATGTGAAATGAAGGTGCAATGTTAGGAGATATGTGAAATGAAGGTACAATGTTAGATATGTGAAATGAAGGTACAATGTTAGAAGATATGTGAAATGAAGGTACAATGTTAGATATGTGAAATGAAGGTACAATGTTAGGAGATATGTGAAATGAAGGTGCAATGTTAGGAGATATGTGAAATGAAGGTACAATGTTAGATATGTGAAATGAAGGTACAATGTTAGGAGATATGTGAAATGAAGGTGCAATGTTAGGAGATATGTGAAATGAAGGTACAATGTTAGGAGATATGTGGAATGAAAGGATTGGACGTATTGATAGTGTCCCACATGTTATACAGCATATAGTTACGGCCTTTTACGTTCTGAGTTCAAATCCTGTTCAAGTTGGCTTTTCCTTTCATCTTTCCAAAATCGATAAAATAAAGTACCAGTAATATAATGGGGTTGATTTAATCAAGTTTCCCATTCCCTTCAAATTGCTGGCCTTGTGCTAAAAGTAGACACAATTATCAATCAGAGTAAGAGTTCTTTAAACAGTTTCAACTCCAGACATTTGATCAAACCCTATCACTTATCTCACAGAATTATTACATAGTGTAACATTTCTAACTACTTTCTTCCTACATATCTAACAATTACATTTCTTGTTGCACACTTTTCTATATCCCAGAAACCTCTTCATTTCAAACCCACTCTTCTAACATTAAAAACCTTTGCAGTTTTCTCACCAAATGTAATTCTGACAAAACCAAGGCCATCTAACAATTTGTTCCTTTCTGACTGTCTCAGACTAAGAAAAGAATTAAGGAGTTTAAGTGCTGAGCCTTGGCAGTCACATTATATATTGCAAATGTCTCTCTCTCACTATATATATATCAACTGCTAGTTGTTTTATTCATTTGCTGCTAATCTTGGCTATGTACATGTAAAAATGTGATGTGTATGCCATATTGTTTACGCTTTCTATCTTGTTCCTCTATAATTCCTTAATTATAAATGTCAATATCTATTTACCCTTAAAAAAGAATATTCTTTCCAATCTACTTATTACAGAGTTATATACATTGATTCCATCTTTTTCCATTGCAGAGATTTTAATACCAGTAATTCTAGCAGATCTCCTATTACTTAATAAAAGCTTATAACTATTGTTGGCTCTGCTTTTCTCAATAGAATTTCTACAATTATCAAATACAATATTGCCAAGAAATTGGAACATTTCTGTGAAATTTCTTCCAAATGTTCAACTGATTCTAAGACAAATTATAAGTTGCTTACTTGCCTTGAAACTGAGGGAAGTTGTTGACTTTTAGATGTTAGCCCTATAAACCTCTTAAAACTTATATTTTTAATTTCATTTTAGATTTTTAATTGTAATTTGTATAAATTGTGAAAATTCTTGTGTATTTCTTTTCAAAATCCAGAACGGACATTTTTAGATTTATCAGGATTTTCTTTACTTGGTCTTATTAAATTTATACAAAGCAGTAAAACATTCTTATTGAAAAAACTAGAAAACAATTTAAATAATTTTCTTTGCCATTGACACAAGTTGTCTGTTGACTATTTTGTTGATCTTTAAAAGAATATTTACAACTTGTGAAGAATCTGTTCCATGTTTCACTGGTTTCATGGCACAAAACTTTTATTAACTGCTTTTTATATCCTTGTAAAGTCTCTCTCTCTCTCTCTCTCTCTCTCTCTCTCTCTCTCTCTCTCTCTCTCTCTCTCTCTCTCTCTCTCTCTCTCTCTCTCTCTCTCTCTCTCTCTCTCCTATTGTTTACAAAAACTTGAAGTGAAACAAATGATTTTATCAAGTATTTGTTTGGGGCTTGCCAACCTCTTGTAATGCAGCGATGCTAACAATTTCTGTTTTTCTGTTTCTTCAACTTGCAGGGAATACTTGGATGCCATGACGTCATCACAGCCTACAAATGCATCAGAATGGCAACTATATCGAGTTTTACAACGTGCAAACCTCTTACAATATTATGATACATTTATCGCTCAAGGTGAATACTATTTACATTTTTACTTCAATGTTGCTTTGTCTTTAACATTTTCTATCCTAATTTTATAGGATTGAAATATTTAAGGGGAGGATGTGATAGGTGTGGTGAGGTGGTGTTTCTATTGTTCATTAAAACTAGAATGGCTTCTACTAAATATATATTTTCTAAAATAGATAAGCTAATTTTTACTTTTGAAAACTTTTCTCCATATTTAAGTGTGGAATTTCAAATATTTTGGTGAAAATAAAAAAGTAAATGTTAGAAAAAGAAATATTAATCAAAATGGAACAGAGGCCAAAAGTCTTGTGAGTTATAAAGAATGGATAGAACTGTCTCCTTATTGTATTGACTATCTTCTCCCTTGTATATATATGTATGTATGTGTGTGTATATGTATATATATACATACACACATGTATCTCTCTCTCTCTATATATATATATATATATACATACATACATACATGTGTGTGTGCCAGCCTGGGTAACATGTTATGTCTGTAAACTGAGTTTAAAATCAGGTGTGGAGCCTAATGTCAACCATGTTTACCATTCTCTCCACCCCCTTCCCAGCAATTTCATACAGGGACTCTAAACTATACCAGTGTCAATATTATCCCTGAACAAGTAACCCTGTTCAGTAATCCCATCTTTTATCAACCCAGACCTTTATATTCAGAAACCTCTCTATTATTCCAGCTTCTTTTGATTCTTCTTACAACAACTGTTGTAACATACGATCATTTACTGTCATCTGTTGGAGAATGTTTAGAGTAAATTAAACTGAATGTGAGGGGACCTTTCATTAAATTGGATGTGAGGGACCTTTCATTAAACTGGATGTGAGGAGACCTTTCATTAAACTGGGTGTGAGGGGAACTTGTTTCAAAGCAAATGTGACTGAGAATGTTAATAAAAGAGTCTGAAGAATGAGTAATGGAAGAAAGATTATGGCAGCTGCATGTTAGTTGTTGGTAAGGAGATTGAATAGAAAACAGCGTGAGCAACATAACCTGATAGCAATAACAGTAGGTCATAGTAAGAACAAGTAAATACTAAATAGTTAATAACTCTTATATTTCAAATATTAGTCTCGCAATATTTTATCTTTGAATTATTGCTGCTAGATTAGATTTTGTTGCTGCTGTTTTGTCATTCTTACATCTGTCATGTGTTGTCATATATTAGACACATATGCTAACTAATGGTTTTCTCCAGCAACTCTTTTATAACTGGGTATTAATCAGGTTTGAGGCGGGTAGTAGAAGTTTCCTTTGTCTTAGAGGAATCTTTTTTTTATATATAACTGTGTATTTGATTGTACTAAAGACTGGCTCACCCTGGAGCAATACAAATAAACTACTTTGACAATGCTGGTACATGACAAAGGGAGATCAGCCTCTAGAATCAGTGGATCATATACTCATCTCTTTCTATAAACATTATAGTCATTGATACCTTATAAAATGTAATAAATATCCTTTGAAAAATAATTATTGTAGTAATTAATGAAGAGTTCTTTGAGAATTCTTTTGGCATATATTTATTTTGTTCTCTACACGTTTTTGAGGGTAGGGGCACATATCGAAAAACTTAACTTCTAAAAACAATGTTTGGAGAAAAAAAAACATGTAGTTATTGAACTACAATTAGCTTTTCTCTTCCTAAATTTTAAAACCAGTAACTCTACAAATATTTTATTATACTAACTATATCACTATTCTGGCTAAAATTTATCTAACTTACTTTATATAGCACTTTTTTTTATACAATTTCTATTTCATGATATTTACTTTGTAAATTAGACTATTTCTTTCCCCATTTATGGTGTTGGTTTATGGTGATAATTTCACAGAACAACCAGTATTAGTCACTTAGAATTACATGTATTTTTATTCTAATTCAAGTTGTTGATATTTGAAATAACTTATATTTTCTCTGGTGTTGTTGCTCTTCATTTGAATCTTTTTTAAGTTTAAATCCTGTCACAGTTGTAGCCTGTCATTCATTCATGTTAAATAAATGAAATACCAGTAATAAACTGGGATTCATTACAACAACGATACTCTAAACACTTCTATCTCTGAAAAATTGTTAGTAACAATAGGGGCAGTTGTATAAGACAGTTGTTATTGTAGTATAAGACAGTTGTTGTTGTAGTGTTGGTGTTGTTATTGTAGTGTTGGTGAGACAAGACATTTGAGATGTCACAATGTTCAAGTGAAGGTTTCTTAAGTCTTTACTTTCGCTAAAGATTTTATTAATTAATAGAACAATTAAATTACTGTCAAATTGAATAATGAAATCTTGATTTCATTTTTGAAAATATGATTTCATTTTTACCTTTCCAAAATAATCAGATTGCTTATTGTTGCCATCTTGTTGGTGTGGCAGGTTTGGGAATTACATTCTCAAATGTCACTAGTCTGTCTGTCTGTCTGTCGGTGTGTGTGTGTGTGTCTGCCTGTCTGTTGGTGTGTGTGTCTGTCAGTGTATTGGTGTGTGTGTGTGTGTGTGTGTGTGTGTGTGTGTGTGTGTGTGTGTGTGTGTGTGTGTGTGTGTGTGTGTGTGTGCGTGCCATGAATTTTATCTGCAGCCCACCTTTACTCTTCTATACCTTATAAGAGACATTATGTTCAGGAAATCAATCTTCCAATTAACATTCAACTACCCAAATAATTAGCTAATTGTTTAATTAGCTAATTATTATTGACTATAAACCTGTCAGCTAGAGAGCTGGAATTTAGTTGGCAATAAAGACACTGTTTAGGTAAAAGAAAGGGTTTCTTAGCTTTGTTATTGTGGTTGCTTATACAATGATAATAGCTGAATTGGTTGTGATTAATGAGAGATGTTTTATTTTGAGACATTGTGAACATGGTTACAGCTACAATAAACAGTAGTGACCAATACTGACCAATACTGGCCTGTAATGGAAGACTAGAGTGTGAGCTATTGTGAACATGAGTAAATACTGGAGTGTGGATTTCTACCTACCTATCTACATACACACATACACACACATTACACAGTCACACACACACTTACTTGCAGCTAGATTGACACTGGCTTTTTAGAGGCAAGTGTGTTGTCCAGAGATTATTGGAACCTCAACCAACAAAACTGTCCTAAATTATAAATAATACTCTATTGTGTCCACTGTGCCACGGGGCAGTCAGCACATGGTCCCTTATAATAGTGAGAGATGGGGAGAGTTAGAGAGATGGAGGCAGTGGTTATACCAGTATTGCTACCGACACCTCTTTAAGAGAAGCTCTACTGCTATCAAAGTGCTGATAACCCAGCTTCACCTGTTCAAGGTGTGTACAGGGTAGCTAAACTGTTCCACATGATATCATTGTCTTGTTGCTTTATGTCAAACAGCTGCTACCTGCCAAATCTATAGTGAAGATCATGAATTCAAAACTTACAACTAAGATTATAACATATTGTCTCTGATCGAGACGAAGCGAGAGTGTTCTAGTGATGAGTTTTCTCATTTTTATATGTAACTAAGATTATGTTGTGTCCTTCAGCCAGGTAGATAAGTCCTAATTGTCCCTGTTTACCTGACTAAATAAAAGTAGAGTTTATTGGTAAGGAGGGGGAGATGGTAGAGTTATAAAATAAGATGTTCTCATCCTGTTGTCTGTTGTTACAGAAACTGGTTGGCCTTTATGTCGATAGTAAATTATTACTTCTCTGGTTACAATATGTAAATTGCTACAGCTGCTACTACAACCACTACTACCATCATCACCACCACCATCACAACTACTATTACCACTACCACCGCTACCACCACCACTACTACTACTACCACCACCACTACCATCATCACCACTACTACCACCACCACCACCACTACTACCATCACCACCACTACTACTACTACCATCACCACTACCACCTTCACTACTACTACTAGTAGTACCTCTGCCACTACTACTACTACTAAGGTTTCATTTTGCGATTTCTTAAAAAATATGTTCTCTTTCATAACAATATAAGAATCCAAAATTTCCTTGTGGCATCATGAGTGCATGGTAAAAAAAAATCTTTACTTTAACAGATTTCTATCTCATTTTTCAACATATTATTCTTGGGTACAGTAAGTGTTGGTTTGGAGGTTCTCTTTAAAGTTTTTAGTTCATTAAGGTTTTTTTTTTTTCTTCTAAATGTATTCTAAACTTCAAAAAACAAAATGAAGTCTAAACATATAATTCTATTTCCATTATTCTTGACAGTATTCTCAATGTTACTTTCCTATAGCAAAATCTTATAAATGAACTTCAAGTCTTAATAATGTTTCTTTATTATTTTATTTTTGTTATTGTTTGGTAGTGTTTTGTTTGTGTTGTTTTTGTCCATCAATGCAGTTGGTTTCTACACTAATATTCCATATTCCACCTCTAATATTTGTCTGTGATTTAATCTTTAATAATTTCACTTCTCTATATTTTCCTCTATTTAATATACATCTACTTCGACAGAACTTGGATCTTCAATAAAATACATCAGAAATCTTTCCCAAATAAATTCTTTTTTTTTTTCAAGTTGAAAGAATATTCTTTTTAAACTGCTTTAATAAAATAAAAAACTCCTAATACAAAATATTTGATAAGAGCAAAACATAGGAAAAAAGAAAGCAAAACTCGTGTAGCAAAGGGGATTTACTTTGTATTTATTAATTTGATGATTTTTTTTTCTTTAATTCTATTTTTATAACTGTCATTTTCTACATTTCATTTTCTTTTCAAATATTGGTTCTCCAAGTATGGAATATTTTTAACTGCTCATTATCTGTTGGTTTGGTGAGACTTCTCTTTAGACTTCACTAACCTGAAGGCAAATAGCTTGAATTAAAATTCATTTTTTAAATAAATAAATAAATAAATATATAAATAAGCGTAGTTTCTACTCTGCATTTCATGCTTCTATGAAATAATAATTCTATTGAAGTATTTAAAAAGCATATTTTCTCTATCATTGAAATCTTTTGTGTTGTTTTAGAAATAGAATGAAGATATTGGCACTTTGAAAGAAAGTGAAAAAGAATTGTCAGCATAAAAATGAGATAAAACTACTGAATGTGCATGTTATTATAGTTGTAGAGTTCAATACAGGTTTTAGTTTGATAATATATAAGTTTGATTTTTCTTTCAATGTTTTCAACTGTTGTCTTGCGAAAGATATAAAAGGCTTAGGTATAAGTTTAGTTTTTATTAATTTATATTTGATATTAGCTGCTTATTTGCTTCTCTCTCTCTTTTCATTTTATTATTATATTTATAGCAAGTTTGTTTATTGTTGCAATAGTTTTCTTAAAATACAACCTTTACTTTGTTTGTCTCTTCTTTTTAAAACTATTCATGTTTTGATTTCAATAAAAAGCTACTAATGTTGTAGTGAACTAACTTTACATTAAAAATTCAAATAGTTCTGACAGTACAAAAGATTTTGTAAATACTCTGAATTCTTCTAGAGTCAATATTTAAATAATACAAGTGTTAAATGTCTAATATCAATAACTGTACTTCTTCCTTTTGTCTCTTTAGAAAAACAAGTCATATCATACAATTAGATTTGATAATATTAAATACTTTCTCTTACTGTTTTTGAATTTTTTACATATATATATATATGTATGTATGTGTATCTGTGTATATATACATATATATTTATATATCTTTTTTTTTATTTATGTTTATTTTTTCTTACTTGTGTAATGTACAAACAAGAAAACTGTGAATATCTAAAAATTAGAAGAAAAGCAAATCACACTAAAACAAAGGTAAAAACCTTGTAAAAGCAACAAGAATTTACCAGTTAGGAAAAAGTTTCAATAAATAATTCACAATATTTATTGATCTGCCAATATTCTATTCAGATTGAATCTTATAATCTTTTGATTATTTAGAGGTTTTTTTTTATCATTTGATCGCTTTCAATTATTTTGCATTGTGTTGTAAAACAAACAAAATTATCTCCACCATATTTTGTTTTTCTGCAACAATCAATTTTTGTCTCTTAAAAATGATACGTAGCTTTCTCTTTATTTTCAGGAGGAGATGATGTTCAACAATTGTGTGAAGCTGGGGAGGAAGAATTTCTTGAGATTATGGCTCTGGTAGGCATGGCTAGTAAACCTCTACATGTTAGACGTTTACAAAAAGCACTGCAAGAGTGGGTAGCGAATCCAGGTAGGAACATTTGTTTTTTATTCTTGTAGAATATATATATATATGTTCTTGGGGATCTATTTAATGTCATTCTTCACTTGGAACTCTAGTTTTATATATCTAAAGAAGTCTAAACTCTGTCTCTAGCCCAGAAACTCCACAGGCCGGTGCTTATCCCAGTTTCTGTGGTGTGAAGCAGCTGGGAGTACAAGACTCCCTCCTGGACAGAACGCTAGTCCATCGCAGGGTTAAACTCCCAGCTATTGCTGGTACTCATTTTCAGCTGAGTATACTGGAGGAACATGAATTGAAGTGTTTTACTTAAAAACACAACACACAACCCAGTCCAGGGATTGAACCTACGACATTATGATCATAAGTCCAACACCCTCACCACTAGGCCTCCACAGTTTTATATATAATAGACATTAAATTCAAGTTTCATACACTTAACAAGTATGTGCGACCTTAGGTTTTGGGGTCTAGTTATGGCCACCACTGTAGAGTGGAGGAGCTGTTTCAAATTATAACATTGGAAGAAATAGTCAGATCAGATTCCTGAAGATGAGGAAAAATTTAGAAAAATTTAGAAAAATAGTGGATTGTATAAGTATTGAAATCACAACAATTTATGAGAAAGTTGAATCTTCAACATTCTTATAAATAGATAGATAAATTTCTTTATTAGCCACAAGGGCACAAAAGAAGGGGACAAATACAAATGGGGAGTTTACATACAGGTATATGAAAATAAAACTATTAATAAAATAACAAATAACAATTGAAATCCCCAATAGGGGGGAGGCGTTACACAGGGGTTGTACACACCCCGAACAAATGTACAACCCTCATCTCCAGGAGCACCAAGAGTGATTACTCCCTTCCTCTCTTCTTTTTCCTCAACCTACAGACTTATATAGAGAGAAGGCTCAACCACTCGGGCCATCTTTGCCACATTCACCCACCTTTTATAAAATTTGCTGGGGTACAGCACCTCTCTCTCCATCCTGATTCTTCTTCCAAAATGATATTTGAAAAAACGAATCAGTTGCTCGCCGGAGAGAAAGGTGTCTGACCTCGGCCCTTTTAACCTCGTCCACCATATAACCTCTTTCACCATAACACATAGGAAAACTGCCTCTCCCTCGTTTTTGAAGGAGGGTGGTGGTTTGATCATGACAATTGACTCGGTGGTCAACTGGATTGGTCCCACCCATGACAATAGTCGTTCTACATAGCCCCACAAGTCGGTAACGCCCGGGCAGTGTACAAATGCGTGCGCGACGGTTTCCTCATCGTGCACGCATCTCGGACAGATCTTTTTCGAAGGGTCCCTACCCAGGCACCCGTATCTGTAGAGCTTGTCTCAAACTGGTAGAGCTCCTCGGTAGCACTGCCAGGCCAGGGACTTTTGGAAGTTGTCCATTGGTCCTGGGCGGAAGGTCCTACCAAACAGACTGGCCAGTTCGTCCTCCTCTATGCCTAGAGTTTCTCCGAGCGCGTCGTCGCACTTGCTGCGGACCAACCCTCTATAGAATGTCGAAGTGGAGTCTCCACTGATCGCCGGGTCCGTTTGCCAGACGACTGTGAGCGCCTGAGCACATTCGATGTGCCAGTCGCCCATTTAGATAGATATATAGATAGATATGTAACATCCCGACTGCAGTACCAAACAGTTTCTGCTTGTGTGTGGTCTCCTCAGTCTCAGCACTGCAGACTCTATATATATATGTGTAGTAGTAGTAGTAGTAGTAGTAGTATAATCCAATTTTCAAATCTTTTTGAAAAAAAAACAATCCTTCTCAATGTTTTAGTTAATGTAGATTAATTGATTGAAATTCTGCCGTTGTTTTAAAGTTGCTAACTTATGTCTGTTGAGAGATGACAAGTAATTCGAACTAAGAACAAGAAATACTGAATTAAATCTACTAAAACTATTGCTTTACTGTCAACTATTTTTTACCTGTTATTAATAGAAAATATTTTCTTATTATTTTAACTTCTATACAAGGAGATACACACACACACTGTCACTCATACTCACAGTTACACACATATACACACACACACACACACACATACAGTTGTACACTGAGAGTCATACACTCACAGTTACATGCACATACACACAGTTACACTCACACACATGCAGTTACATACACACTGACAATCACACACTCTCCCAGTTACACACACTATCACGGGCACAAAAGAAGGGGACAAATACAAATGGGGAGTTTACATACAGGTATATGAAAATAAAACTATTAATAAAATAACAAATAACAATTGAAATCCCCAATAGGGGGGAGGCGTTACACAGGGGTTGTACACACCCCGAACAAATGTACAACCCTCATCTCCAGGAGCACCAAGAGTGAGTACTCCCTTCCTCTCTTCTTCTTTTTCCTCAACCTACAGACTTATATAGAGAGAAGGCCCAACCACTCGGGCCATCTTTGCCACATTCACCCACCTTTTATAAAATTTGCTGGGGTACAGCACCTCTCTCTCCATCCTGGGGTAGACACCTCTCTCTCCATCCTGGGGTACAGTACCTATCTCTCCATCCTGATTCTTCTTCCAAAATGATATTTGAAAAAACGAATCAGTTGCTCGCCGGAGAGGAAGGTGTCTGACCTCAGCCCTTTTAACCTCGTCCACCATATAACCTCTTTCACCATAGCCACAACACATAGGAAAACTGCCTTTCTCTCGTTTTTGAAGGAGGGTGGCGGTTTGATCATGACAATGGACTCGGTGGTCAACTGGATTGGTCCCACCCATGACAATAGTCGTTCTACATAGCCCCACAGGTCGGTAACGCCGGGCAGTGTACAAATGCGTGCGCGACGGTTTCCTCATCGCGCACGCATCTCGGACAGATCTTTTTCGAAGGGTCCCTGCCCAGGCACCTGTATCTGTAGAGCTTGTTTCAAACTGGTAGAGCTCCTCGGTAGCACTGCCAGGCCAGGGACTTTTGGAAGTTGTCCATTGGTCCCGGGCGGAAGGTCCTACCAAACAGACTGGCCAGTTCGTCCTCCTCTATGCCTAGAGTTTCTCCGAGCGCGTCGTCGCACTTGCTGCAGACCAACCCTCTATAGAATGTCGAAGTGGAGTCTCCACTGATCGCCGGGTCCGTTTGCCAGACGACTGTGAGCGCCTGAGCACATTCGATGTGCCAGTCGCCCATTTAGATAGATATATAGATAGATATGTAACATCCCGACTGCAGTACCAAACAGTTTCTGCTTGTGTGTGGTCTCCTCAGTCTCAGCACTGCAGACTCTATATATATATGTGTAGTAGTAGTAGTAGTAGTAGTATAATCCAATTTTCAAATCTTTTTGAAAAAAAAACAATCCTTCTCAATGTTTTAGTTAATGTAGATTAATTGATTGAAATTCTGCCGTTGTTTTAAAGTTGCTAACTTATGTCTGTTGAGAGATGACAAGTAATTCGAACTAAGAACAAGAAATACTGAATTAAATCTACTAAAACTATTGCTTTACTGTCAACTATTTTTTACCTGTTATTAATAGAAAATATTTTCTTATTATTTTAACTTCTATACAAGGAGATACACACACACACTGTCACTCATACTCACAGTTACACACATATAGACACACACATACAGTTGTACACTGAGAGTCATACACTCACAGTTACACGCACATATACACAGTTACACTCACACACATGCAGTTACATACACACTGACAATCACACACTCTCCCAGTTACACACACTATCACACACACCCACAGTTACACATACACACACTCACAGTTACACCTACTCACACACACATTGTTTCTATTATCTTAACATCTAGTTATTTCATCTAACCACCTATTATCACCTCTCCATCTTAAATTTATTGTTTTTTCTAATGAAATCCTCCACAAATACCTACATTTTTTTTCTCTCCACAACACAAATACTTTCATCACCAGACAAATTGGTGAAATATAACAATATTCTATATTAACACCTGCTCAGAATCACAACTGGAAGCTTTTCTACTATTTTACAACCTTTTTTTACTGCACCACCTCTCTCCATATTTCACTGACTTATCCATCATCTGGATCTTTCCTGTGATTGGAAAAAGGTTTATATCCTTGATGCTCTTCCCTTCCATTATCCCTGCGCATCCTCTACATACAAAGTCTTCCCTTCCTGTTAGTATACCTGTTATCCCACTACATCTCTTGTGTACCCAAGATTTACATTGTGTACATTGTATAGAATTTCTACCTCCACTTTTTCTACATATTGAGTAGGGCCAGTTCCCTGATGGAACCAGGTTCCTGTCTTCTTTCCTAGTCATTAGGTATGATCCCATCCAGCAGCTTACCATTTTACATCTTCTTAATTGCTTCTTTCACTCTGTCAATTTCAATAGTTGGACCCCCAGTTTGCTCAACTGAGAGCGGTCTCTCTTTCTCTCACTCATTTTCCACATTCTTCAGCCCCTTTTAATGACATTTTCAACCTCTTTCCTTTGATTGTCAGTAATGTTGGGTGCACTTGTGTTATTTCAGATATATTTTTTTCCCCGACAACATCCTGGTTTTCATTGACACACTGCTTTGCAATGTGGAACACCTCACTTCTCTCTTGTAAATTGTCTCATCAGAACTTGCAATTGTCTTTTATGATATATATATATATCTAACACCCCCCTCTCATCATATGCATCACGTAGGGCTTTTCTAATTCTATATTTATCAGGGGGCTCCTTTAGTTTCCATACTCTCCCCTTCCAGATTTCCCTGCATTTCTTATTCCCGCTCCTACTTATTCTGATGTCACTAATAACTAATGTATGTTGTGTGGTGTACTATTCTCCGAGGAAGAACGCATTAGTCGTAACCATCTGTCTTATGTGTTTACTTGATTGGTAATCAGGTAGCTGGCTACTTTCCTGAAGTTAGTGTTGCAGATAGTTCATTTGCTTCACAAAGTTCTATGTATTGTTCCCTCTTCGTTTCTCAAGCCACAACCAGGATCACTATGTACAAACGTGATTTGCATATTTCAATTGTTTCAATATTGATCAGCTCAGGGTACAATCAATGTTTGAAACTATTAGTGTAGTGTTTAGTGGTAAATAACTGGTTGTAAACTATTAGTGTAGTGTTTAGTGGTAACTAACTGGTTGTAAACTATTAGTGTAGTGTTTAGTGGTAAATACTGGTTGTAAACTATTAGTGTAGTGTTTAGTGGTAAGTAACTGGTTGTAAACTATTAGTGTAGTGTTTAGTGGTAACTAACTGGTTGTAAACTATATTAGTGTAGTGTTTAGTGGTAAATACTGGTTGTAAACTATTAGTGTAGTGTTTAGTGGTAAATAACTGGTTATAAACTATTAGTGTAGTGTTTAGTGGTAAATAACTGGTAAACTGTTAGTGTAGTGTTTAGTGGTAAATAACTGGTAAACTATTAGTGTAGTGTTTAGTGGTAAATACTGGTTGTAAACTATTAGTGTAGTGTTTAGTGGTAAATAACTGGTTGTAAACTATTATTGTAGTGTTTAGTGGTAAATAACTAGTTGTAAACTATTAGTGTAGTGTTTAGTGGTAAATACTGGTTGTAAACTATTAGTGTAGTGTTTAGTGGTAAATAACTGGTTGTAAACTATTAGTGTAGTGTTTAGTGGTAAATAACTGGTTGTAAACTATTAGTGTAGTGTTTAGTGGTAAATACTGGTTGTAAACTATTAGTGTAGTGTTTAGTGGTAAATAACTGGTTGTAAACTATTAGTGTAGTGTTTAGTGGTAAATACTGGTTGTAAACTATTAGTGTAGTGTTTAGTGGTAAATAACTGGTTGTAAACTATTAGTGTAGTGTTTAGTGGTAACTAACTGGTTGTAAACTATATTAGTGTAGTGTTTAGTGGTAAATACTGGTTGTAAACTATTAGTGTAGTGTTTAGTGGTAAATAACTGGTTATAAACTATTAGTGTAGTGTTTAGTGGTAAATAACTGGTTGTAAACTATTAGTGTAGTGTTTAGTGGTAAATACTGGTTGTAAACTATTAGTGTAGTGTTTAGTGGTAAATAACTGGTTGTAAACTATTAGTGTAGTGTTTAGTGGTAAATACTGGTTGTAAACTATTAGTGTAGTGTTTAGTGGTAAATAACTGGTTGTAAACTATTAGTGTAGTGTTTAGTGGTAAATACTGGTTGTAAACTATTAGTGTAGTGTTTAGTGGTAAATACTGGTTGTAAACTATTAGTGTAGTGTTTAGTGGTAAATAACTGGTTATAAACTATTAGTGTAGTGCTTAGTGGTAAATAACTGGTTTGAAACTATTAGTGTAGTGTTTAGTAGTAAATAACTGGTTGTAAACTATTAGTGTAGTGTTTAGTGGTAAATACTGGTTGTAAACTATTAGTGTAGTGTTTAGTGGTAAATAACTGGTTATAAACTATTAGTGTAGTGTTTAGTGTTAAATAACTGGTTTGAAACTATTAGTGTAGTGTTTAGTGTTAAATAACTGGTTTGAAACTATTAATGTTAAATAATTCATTTGAGTATATTAGTATAGTGTTTAGAGTTAAATAACTGGTTTGAAACTATTAATGTTAAATAACTCGTTTGAGTATATTAGTGTAGTGTTTAGTGTTAAATAACTGGTTTGAAACTATTAATGTTAAATAACTCGTTTGAGTATATTAGTGTAGTGTTTAGTGTTAAATAACTGGTTTGAAACTATTAGTTTTAAATAACTGGTTTGAAACTATTAATGTTAAATAACTCGTTTGAGTATATTAGTGTAGTGTTTAGTGTTAAATAACTGGTTTGAAACTATTAATGTTAAATAACTCGTTTGAGTATATTAGTGTAGTGTTTAGTGTTAAATAACTGGTTTGAAACTATTAATGTTAAATAACTCGTTTGAGTATATTAGTGTAGTGTTTAGTGTTAAAGCTACCTCATATCTTATCTCCATTGTCATTGAAATTCTTGTGGTTTAACAACCATAAAGTCTGCCAAAATATTGAATGAGATGTAAATACAATGTAAATATATTGTTCATGGTATTTATTAGCTACTTGTGACTGTTGCAAGGTTCAATACCACCTTAAGCATTAAGTAGTTTACCAAATTTCAAGAATTTACTTAAATGCTGATAATCCTTTCTGTAATGACGTTGAACTTAGTAAATTGCTTTCTAATTTCTGTTTCTATTGACAAGACTTGGCAAATGTCCATTCTATTCTAAGGAGATAATCTCTACAAAGGAGTTGAGATATTGTCAAGACCATTTTAATTTTATTGATTTATTAACTTCAACTCTTTATAGCAGTTGACTGTTGTTTTAGATTTGTTTCTGTTAACCCCACCCCCACCCCAACCCCTAACCCCTGCAAAATCCAAACGAAGGAGCATCTCTATTCTATTATAGAATGTTCTGGCTCAATGTGGATTATGTTGTCAAAATATATTCTGTAAAAACAGATACATATCAATAAAATCATATCAGAACAAGTAGCAAATCATAAATAGAAATAATCATTCAAGTTGTTCAGCTGCTAAATTCTAGGTTTGGTTTCAAACCTTACTCAAGGAATTACAGAACCATTTTACTAATACATAAAAACAACAAATATTTATAGTCTAAATTTCTCTAATTATTCTTCAGTGTATCTTAAATTCTGAAACAAATCCTTTTTTTTCTTTTGTTCCAGCTGCATTCCAAGGTCCAGTTGTTGGTTCGTCAAGCCCTGCTCCTGGAAGTATCAGTGCCACTGTAAGGGACCAAACTGCTGTTAATACTTACCCTACATTGCATTCCACACCTCCCATTGTGAATGCTCCTACATGGAACCCTGCCACACATCCGCCTCCTCGTAACATCAGTCCTGCTAACACAGGTAGCTCATCAGGTGCTTCACCCCAAGCTGACATCAAAGTAGAGGTAGGCTTCTCCATTTCTTAACCCTTTTTTTTTCTGTATTCTTGTTAATGTTTAATTGTTATTCTTCTATTCTCATTATTGTTGGTGGTGGTAGTGTCAGTGGTGGTGGTGGTGGTATTGGTGGTAGTGACAGTGGTGGTGGTCCTTATTTACTATGGTAATATTTAATAAAAAATATAATTTACTTTGTATTAATATTTTTTTAGGAAAACTAATATATTAAATACAATTTATTGTACCTGAGCTAATGTAGAAATTATTTGACCAACATTTAATAAGTTAAGCACATTTCTGAAATAAACTCACAAATATTGGTTTTAATTGCTGAATAATTATATCATTAGCATCTTAAGTGTTTTGGAAGTTTTGAAATATTTTGAATTAATGTTCCACGGAATCAAAAGAAGGAAAAAATATTGCTGAAAGATTTCAAGATGACTAAGATGACAGGTGAAAAGTTAACATCTGTTCCAAATTAGAAATTTCAGTGCAAGCTAATCAAAATCTACTTTTAATAAGTTTGTGTCATTAGGTGTTATATTGGCACAGCATTATGCTTGAAGACTGCTGAAAACTATATTTCACTTTGCTTAGCTGTTATCATTAACCTGCTGCTTCCATTGTAAAAAAAACTCAGAGTTGAAGTTTTTCATTAAATGGAAACATAAGATGTCACTAACTGAAATAATGTTTGAAAAATTAGATAATTTTGTAAATCAATTTTGTCTTCGAGTTTAACCTCGTGAAGATGGTAATATAACGTCAGTTGTGTCTTCCATGATAAAAACTAAAGTTATAAAATGTCTTCCAAATATTTCCACTTCATCCATCCATCATAAAGACTTTCACAATTTGTAAATTAGAATTATTTTAATGATTGACTTTTAAATTTATGATCATAAAATATACATAATGACACAATTTCAATAGTCTTCATTTTTAAAATTGTATTTAAAAAACAAATTAGTTACAAAGTAACTTAATATCTTAAAAGAATTGTGCTCTTTCTTGGGTAGCAAAATTCTAATTGATAATTTTTGTCTTTAAAAAACTTCCACTGGCTCCTTGTGATGAAACATTGTTTATGAAAGACCTTGTCTACTGCTATGGAGACACAGTTTAAGAAGTACAACCGAGGATCTTTAATATCATGTCTTTCAAGAAATTTCACTGACCTATCAGAGCAGATCTTAATAAAACCTTTTAGAGGCTTCATGGTAAATGTCAACGATCCACTACCGAAATCGTTGGTTCAATAACATGGTTTAATGGCTGATCAGTTCCTTTATATTGGTTTAGTAATATGGTTTTATGGCTGATCAATTATCAATGCTTGTAAACACACCTATTAAATGACTAAAACATCTTCATATTATCCAAGTAAATGGCAGCTTGTGTGATAAATTTAAAGTGTCTTTTGTTCTGTTTGATATCAAACTATTTTTGGTGGAGAGATGTTGTTATAAATCCTTACAATCTGCTGGAATTTCATGTCATTTATTTAGCTGCCACCAGTTTATATTAACTTTCTATGATTTGTCCACCTACTATTTAGAGGACTTATCTTTTTGTTTCACTTATATCATTAAAGTCAACCTCCAGAAAATGCCCCATTACAACCTACACAAGAACTCTTGACCAACATCTGTATCACTACACTTGTTCACTGAGGTTTGTGCAGTTCCAAATGCCAAAAAAGGCCAATTTTTCAGACTCTAAAATAGATCCCCACACCTTGCAATACTGCTTTTGTAAAAACACAGATCCAGCACTCATTTAAAGGAGTTAGTAATACAGTTGTCACCAGCACTTCATTGTTACTATAATTATGCCACTTAAAGATGTGTTAAATTGGAGCAAAAGGTCAAAAGAAAACAAAAAAAGGGAGAAAAAAAAACTTTCTATTCTTCCCTGCTAGTTGATGTATCTTCAGGCTTCTTGCCAAATTACATTCAATTCAGTTTATTAACATTGTGTAAACATACATTATATAAACATACATTGTATACACATACACTGAAAATGGATTATATTCTCTTCCTCCTATCTTTCTGATGGAACATTTTTATCTACACATTCTACTAAAACCCTCATTTCAATGTAACTTGTTTCCAAACTCACTAATACACTCTCAAACTCTACTGTAACAACATATCTCTTTGTTGCATGTTGGAGACAAACTGTTCTCAAGTCCTCCATGAACTCTTCACTCAACAATTCTCCATATTACATGGGAACAATTCTATGCCAATCATTCATATTCTCTTCCAAATTACCATCTTTTATCACTTCTTTTACAAATCCAAATAGTTATGGGGTAATAATAAACCCCTAACTCATCTAGTCTTGCTTCTCAGTGACCAACAGTATGCCTTTCGTTCAAACAGGTCAACCGGTGACCTACTGTTGTATATCACCTCCAAATGGCCCTCGACCACGAAGCATCATGGGGAAAGCAGAACAGTTGCACTTGACATATACAAGGGTTTTGATAAACTCCAATACCAAGATCTCAGCAAGGTATTATCATGAAATCCAGCCAAACATCTGAAATTGGCAGGCTAACTCTTGAGTCTAATCACTCTATGGCTAGCCATCAACAATGTTTTTTGTTTTTTTCCAAAGTCCTGCCCATGCACTCTAAGTTACCATCAACCTGTTCTCTACCAAGGACTTTTATTCATTCTTCTGTTGAAAAACTAACACACCTGTCTTCCTGCCATACTTCACAAACTTCTACGCCATTCTTGAAATGATGTATGTGCTACTGTTTGAAGCATGGATTTATAATTTCAAACTTACTCAAATTGGTGCTCCAGAAACTTTATTTCATTTAACCAACAACACAATCAGTCCAAAATGGCAAGAAAAACAAGTATGATCTTTACATTTCCATGCTTAGCTCATCACTGAACATTTTTCCATTTCCAACTAACTTTACCTAGTAATGAAACAGTACTCCTTTCACTAAGGTTATCTCTTTAAACAGCTGCTCTTTCTTTCGATCCAGAGAAAGACATTTTCAGCCTTCAGCAAGCTGCCATTTCTTACACTAAAAAAAAAAAGAAAAAAAAATCTTCAGCTCAAACTACAAATGGAGTATTATTCACATCTGAAGAAACTTTTATCAAATATTTGTACAACAGCTTATCTTTAACTCTGGTTTTTATTACTTTAAAAAAAAAATAATGAATTCTAATAGGTGATGGTTTTTAGCAATATTTCATTGCTAAATGTTTTTGAAAACATTTGCAAAAATCTTTCACCAAATCCTTGAAATGTTTGCCAAGATTTTGGCATTAATACAGTATCATCATTTCTTCCAATTTTATAATAAAAGTTGTCAAAAAATGTCTTCTTAATTCTAGACTTTGTTTTAAAATTCTTTACAAATGTTTTAATTATTATCAACTAACCATTCATTTTCAAGTATGAATCCAAAGACTGTTTGCTCAGAAATGTCATTTCTCCAAAATGTGCATGCCTAAGCTTGGTTTTTTACAGATTTCTTGAGTTTTATAAATACTTTTTCACAACAGTTTTAGCTATGAATTCTTTGTTTTTATCTCAGAAGCTTTTATAACTTTCTGTGTATGATTAAAATACTAAAATATTGGTGCAGATCTAGTTGGTTGTTTTGCCATTTCTCTATATCATTTATAGTAATTAGATTGACTGGCATTCCAAGTAAATGTCTATTATGTTGAAAGATATGTAATGTAACAATGTTGCCTGATACTTGTAATGTCAACCCTGACAAATAAAATTAAAACTCAGCATTTCAAAATGACTTACTTTTCACATTTTCCCTTATAATGAAGTATGTTTTCACAATGTTAAAGATTTCAGTCTTCTTTTGGTGACAATTCTAAATTTGAAAATGTTCATCCTCTACATAAATTTATTTCCAAGTTTATGTTGTAAATTTCAAAATGTTATTTTAAGTTTCCATACAGGGTTTACTTTTAAAATATTCTTGAAATCATTTTAGTAATTTATTAAGGAAATTAATAGCCCTTTCCATATTAGCAAGCTTCATTTATAGTTAATATATTTCTGGTCTCAGCTGCTTCCTCTGAAGTCTTCTCTTTTACAAATAATCATCTTATAATTTCCATTTTTTTTTTTTCAAGATAGTATTTATTTCTCCTAACTAAAGTATATGTTTTTGTTAATGTGGTGTTGGTGTGCGCTCTAGTCACTTCATTTTCAGGCCTCTCTTCCTATTTTCAAATTTCTACAAGGTTTAGTAATTTTCTTCCTTGTACGTGAATTGTTTGTAAGTTGTATAGGAGTAGTCTGTGTAAACAGAGCATTGGTGGAATTTAAATTTTCAGTGATTCTTTTTTTAATCCAAAACATAATTCTTAAGAAATTGCCTATATTTAAATGACTTATGGATTATAGCAGTCTTTGATTTACAAAAAAAAAACTTATTACTTGTACCTGCGTCTTGTTTTCAGAAAGCAGTGGCAGACCTCTACTGCATGGCTTCTATTTTTTTTCCTTCTTTTTGTAGATTTCAGTAGCTCTATTTTGATCATTTTTTAACACATTCAGGAATAAAAATAATAATTTGAAATACCATCTTAATTTTACACAAAGTAGTCATTTGTTGGGGTTTATATTAGAAATGTTATATGCAGTGCCCTAAAGATTTTCTCACATCATCTCCATTTCAAACAAATGAATTCTTGCTATTATTACTGGATTGACAAAGCCAGTAAAATAGCAGACAAAATGTTAGGTGGTATTTACTTACAGTCAGGTCAACTTTGCCTTTCATCCTCTCAGGTCATGTTTGGGTTTATATCATTGACTAAACCCCTAAATTTCTGGCCCACCAATGTGTCATGTAAGAAACAGCTACTATTGATATTTGGTTGCTAATGTCATTGCTATTATCTGCTATAAAATATAGATCCCAAAAGATCAATTAAAATATTTTGTCTCAAAGAATAACAAATTCAGTCATTATTGTAACTTGAAGAACAGAAAGGCAACATGTAAACAGAAATGTCTTTAAAAGCTATTGAATGTTTCTACATATAGTGTCTCTACATATACTAACACTACATATTGTATATCTACATATACAAACACTACATATTGTATATCTACATACAATATACTCTACATATACTAACACTACATATTGTATATCTACATATATTGTCTCTACATACAATATACTCTACATATAGTGTCTCTACATATTGTATATCTACAATATTGTCTCTACATACAATATACTCTACATATACTAATACTACATATTGTATATCTACATATAGTGTCTCTACATATTGTATATCTACATATATTGTCTCTACATACAATTTACTCTACATATATTGTCTCTACATACAATTTACTCTACATATATTGTCTCTACATATATTGTCTCTACATACAATTTACTCTACATATATTGTCTCTACATATACTAATACTACATATTGTATATCTACATATAGTGTCTCTACATATTGTATATCTACATATATTGTCTCTACATACAATATACTCTACATATAGTGTCTCTACATATTGTATATCTACAATATTGTCTCTACATACAATATACTCTACATATATTGTCTCTACATATACTAATACTACATATTGTATATCTACATATAGTGTCTCTACATACAATATACTCTACATATAGTGTCTCTACATACAATATACTCTACATATAGTGTCTCTACATACAATATACTCTACATATATTGTCTCTACATACAATATACTCTACATATATTGTCTCTACATACAATATACTCTACATATAGTGTCTCTACATACAATATACTCTACATATAGTGTCTCTACATACAATATACTCTACATATATTGTCTCTACATACAATATACTCTACATATATTGTCTCTACATACAATATACTCTACATATATTGTCTCTACATACAATATACTCTACATATAGTGTCTCTACATACAATATACTCTACATATATTGTCTCTACATACAATATACTCTACATATAGTGTCTCTACATACAATATACTCTACATATAGTGTCTCTACATACAATATACTCTACATATAGTGTCTCTACATACAATATACTCTACATATAGTGTCTCTACACATAACTACCTCTATACAAACTGTATGGATTGTCTCTGGCTCAAAGTGATGAACCCAACACTCAGCCTGGGTTAGGAAATGTTCAACTAGCCTCAAACAATGTCAAATTTTCCCGTGATGTGATCACCCTGATTTCACAGCTCTAGCATCCTTCATAGTCAGCCTATGAATCTTTCGGCCTGCCCTCATATACTGTACTCTACATATAGCTGTATTTAGGATTTCATTAAGAAAGCCATTATTCCTTATTGTTAGACTCCATATTTCAGAAGTATGTCTCTATCCCCCCCCCCCTGTCTACTATTTTAATAAGAGTGCTATAAAAATGTCATACTAAATAGTATTTTCATACAATAATTTATATAATTATTTAAAATCTTTATTTAACTGAGACACTTCTTTCCTTATTCAGGCTCTTGTCATCCTTCCTAGCATGTCCTTATTAAATGAACACAATATACTTTTAATATCTGCATTGCTTAAATTCTTTTCCTCTCATATGTTTGCCTTGCTATTTTTCTTATCCTTTGTATTATTATTATTATTATCATCATCATCATCGTTATTATTTATTTATTTATTTATTTTTAAATATAATTTACCTTATATGACAAATATTTAAAATTTTAAATATTTAATAAATCAATGAATGAATATTTAGACAAATAAGTTGGAACATTCTGGAGCAAAATTCTTCTTTTCTTTTTTTCTCCTTTTGTCTATTAAAAAAAACACAACATATTGTTAGTTTTTCTGCAGTGCATGTGTCAGTTTTATTGAAACAATGCAATGTTATAGAGTAATGCTGCATCAGTGAGGTGCTTCTACAGTTGTGGCTGACTTTTAATGGAAAATCTCATACCAGAATGTCACAACTCATCAATATGAAAATGTTAAATTTTTCAAAACCTAATTATAATTTAAGCTATTGAATTTAATATATAAAATAAATTGTGTTGTAGCTGATAATTTTAAAATAGAGTTCCTTTTTCTGGAGGAATTTTCATGTTTGTCTATTCATTAAAAATTTTCTGCATTCAGATTATAATGATAAGATTTGTTGCAGTAGTATACTGAGAAACAAAAGTAATAATGGTGATAATAATAATAATAAATAAATAAATTGTTGATAAAAAACAAAAATAGGGAAAATAGACTTTTTATTATTCTTTTGTCTAATTTTGATAGTTAATAATTTATTCAACTAATCAATTTTATGAATATAAAATGTAAGCCAAAATTGTCAAAATAGAATATTACCTTAAAACCTATTCTATAAATTTCAGCCGATCTTGTTCATTCTTTTGTGTTAAATCTTCCAGGCATTACACTTGTATTTATACCTCTTTGCTAGTCTCAAACCTATAACCCTTATTATCAGTAAAATATATTAAATAAGTTATATAGATTCCTTCTCTTCTGCTCTGAACTGATTTATAACTTCACCATTCTATCAGGTATCAATACAATTGGAATTTTAGACTTTAACCTCTGGGATAATATCTGGTTTAAAACCTACACATGATCTATCATACAAAACTTCTGCTTTTAAAGTTCTTATTTTAAAACCTCCTGTTTTAATTTTAAGAACATCATTAATAACAACATCAACATCATTAATAATAATAATGAAATTATTGTGTAAAGTGCTCAGGTGCACTACAACTCGTCAAAGGTGCATGTATAGTACATTAACAACATCATCATCATCCTCAACATCCTCACCATCATCATCATCAACATCATTTATCTCCACTTTCCCTGCTGGCATGGCTTGGAATGATAGTCTCAATTCTGAAAAATATTTTTACATTGTTTAGTTTTCTAAAATTATTTGATGATTTTTCCCCTCTGTTCACTTAATATTCATTGTCATCATCATCATCATCATCATTTTCATCATCACCATCATCATCATCAACAATAAAAACAATAATAGTGTCACGTGACTTAAGCACATTTTCATTGATTTTTATGGAAACATTGTTTAAATTATTGCTGAAAAAGACATTCTTTTATGAAATAAATTTTATGTAATTTGCATGTTAATGAGGCCTTAGAATAGACAACACACACACACACTCACACTGTCACACTCACACATACATACACACTCACTCACACATACACACTCACTCACACATACACACTCACTCACACATACACACTCACTCACACATACACACTCACTCACACATACACATACACTCACACAGACAAAGAAAAATAAACATTCTATCCTACTTGCATATTGTAGATGTAATGAGAGAGGAAAACTTCACTTGGCTATATTACAGACTAAACTACTTATTTCACAGTTTTGAATAATGAAAAACAAGACCCAAACCAACAAATCATCATCTTCATCTTATGTTTATCATGTTTAGGTTGGACAGGACGATGTGGAACATATTCCATTATGTCATTCTTGGTTGTGGCTAAAATTATATTTTATTTCTACTTTCACAACATTATTATTATTTTAACATCCAATATGCCTACAAAGTCAGAAAACAGCACAGCTCCCATGACTTTCGGAAACATTTTTTCATGCTGAGTTGCTGAAGCATGGAACAAATTGCCTGCGTCAGTTGTTAGCTGCCGAGACATTGCATCCCTTAAAGCCCTCATGCTTCCCGAAATTCGCCAAAACTACACCTGATGTCCCCCTTCCATACACATGCACACGTGTATATCATGACCCATGCACTGTTCATTTTCCTGACGTTTGTACATTACCCTATGTACTATACATACACTTTTGATGAGTTGTAGTGCACCTGAGCACTGTACACAATATTTTCATTATTATTATTATTATTATTATTATTATTATTATTATTATTATCTAGTCATCTGTATATTGATTGGTATGTATTATCTATAACAATGTCCCATTGGTATTAACTTTACTGCCACCACACTACACACCTTTAGGTGAGAGAGATATTGCCACTACCACCACCCTAAACTTCTTATATTTGAATATGTTTAGTTGTTTTCTCTTTATTATGTGAATACAGTAAAGAAAATATGAAGGTGACATGACCTTTAGCTTACTGAAATAAAATATGTGACAATGAAATCAGTCAACATTGTGATTACATACAATACCAATTCTATATTATTTTTTTATAATTTTTCTGAATTATTGAAGAGGTGAGTGTAATGTTCAGCAGCTTTTCAGCTTCTCTGTGTAGCTGAACATTTTGTACAGAGTGTGATAAATACTTGAGGAGGGAGATTTAAAATGGTTGGTTCTCTAATATAAGCTGTTCACTATTTGAGTGAATGATCAGATATTTTTCCTGAGGGTCGTGGACCATGGAAAATGACGCCAATGCTAATCTATTTGATGCTGTGTGTCCATGATTCAGGACAAAGGTGACATAAGTAGGTCCAGAAGCTGGCTACTAAACTGCAACTCATCCACTTTCGTCACAAGGATGAAGTTGTTGGTCACTTGAAAGGTTCTTACCCTGGTGAGTAGGGAGTCTACCCTGGTTTTGAAATCAGAGTAATCCTTCTAACAAGTGGTATTTGAGAGATTTGACTATTATTTCTACAGATTAGCTGACATTATACTGTAGGTATCTCAATCTGAAGGACTGAAAAGGACATTACGTCCCGGGGGAGAGGCAGAGTGGGCCTAGGGTGGGGTGATTTCCACCTGTTATAATACTAATCTGAAATATAGCTGTTAGGCTGATATTTATTTATTTATTTTTCATAAAAATGAATAAAAATATTATTAAAACAGGGAAAAATACCAAGTTTTAGGAAAATATTAGTCATGAAAAATGTTCTGCTGTGGGCCATATAAAAGTAGTTTGAGACCCCAATTGTAGAGATAGTTCTCATGAGTTAGGGAGTTAAATGTGTGTGTATGTGTCCATTAGGGATAACTTGATTAATAATGTTGTATATAAAAGTTACATTCCATTCAACAGATCTTGTCTATCGGATGAAGTATAAGTCTGTAGTGTTTAATACAGTTGAGTGCAATAGTGTGGGTTGACTACATTAAATATACCATAGGTCTGTAGTGCTATATAGTGTGGGCTGACTACATTAAATAAGTCTGTAGTGCTATATAGTGTGGGTTGACTACATTAAATATACCATAGGTCTGTAGTGCTATATAGTGTGGGCTGACTACATTAAATAAGTCTGTAGTGCTATATAGTGTGGGCTGACTACATTAAATATACCATAAGTCTGTAGTACTATATAGTGTGGGCTGACTACATTAAATATACCATAGGTCTGTAGTGCTATATAGTGTGGGCTGACTACATTAAATATACCATAGGTCTGTAGTACTATATAGTGTGGGCTGACTACATTAAATATACCATAGGTCTGTAGTGCTATATAGTGTGGGTTGACTACATTAAATAAGTCTGTAGTACTATATAGTGTGGGCTGACTACATTAAATAAGTCTGTAGTGCTATATAGTGTGGGCTGACTACATTAAATATACCATAAGTCTGTAGTACTATATAGTGTGGGCTGACTACATTAAATAAGTCTGTAGAATGATATAGTGTGGGCTGACTACATTAAATAAGTCTGTAGTGCTATATAGAGTGGGCTGACTACATTAAATAAGTCTGTAGTGCTATATAGTGTGGGCTGACTACATTAAATAAGTCTGTAGTGCTATATAGTGTGGGCTGACTACATTAAATAAGTCTGTAGTGCTATATAGTGTAGGCTGACTACATTAAATAAGTATGTAGTGCTATATAGTGTGGGCTGACTACATTAAATAAGTCTGTAGTGCTATATAGTGTGGGTTGACTACATTAAATAAGTCTGTAGTACTATATAGTGTGGGTTGACTACATTAAATAAGTCTGTAGAACTATATAGTGTGGGTTGACTACATTAAATAGACCATAAGTCTGTAGAACTATATAGTGTGGGCTGACTACATTAAATAAGTCTGTAGTGTTATATATTGTGGGCTGACTACATTAAATAAGTCTGTAGTACTATATAGTGTGGGCTGACTACATTAAATAAGTCTGTAGTGCTATATAGTGTGGGCTGACTACATTAAATAAGTCTGTAGAACTATATAGTGTGGGTTGACTACATTAAATATACCATAAGTCTGTAGAACTATATAGTGTGGGCTGACTACATTAAATAAGTCTGTAGTGCTATATAGTGTGGTTGACTACATTAAATAAGTCTGTAGAACTATATAGTGTGGGTTGACTACATTAAATAGACCATAAGTCTGTAGAACTATATAGTGTGGGCTGACTACATTAAATAAGTCTGTAGTGCTATATAGTGTGGGCTGACTACATTAAATAAGTCTGTAGTACTATATAGTGTGGGCTCTCTACATTAAATAAGTCTGTAGTGCTATATAGTGTGGGCTGACTACATTAAATAAGTCTGTAGTGCTATATAGTGTGGGCTGACTACATTAAATAAGTCTGTAGTGCTGTATAGTGTGGTTTGACTACATTAAATATACCATAAGTCTGTAGTGCTATATAGTGTGGGCTGACTACATTAAATAAGTCTGTAGTGCTATATAGTGTGGGCTGACTACATTAAATAAGTCTGTAGTGTTATATTGTGTGGGTTGCCTACATTAAATAAGTCTGTAGTGCTATATAGTGTGGGCTGACTACATTAAATAAGTCTGTAGAACTATATAGTGTGGGTTGACTACATTAAATAGACCATAAGTCTGTAGAACTATATAGTGTGGGCTGACTACATTAAATAAGTCTGTAGTGCAATATAGTGTGGGCTGACTACATTAAATATACCATAAATCTGTAGTGTTATATAGTGTGGGCTGACTACATTAAATATACCATAAATCTGTAGTGCTATATAGTGTGGGCTGACTACATTAAATAAGTCTATAGTACTATATAGTGTGGGTTGTCTACATTAAATAAGTCTGTAGTACTATATAGTGTGGGTTGACTACATTAAATAAGTCTGTAGAACTATATAGTGTGGGTTGACTACATTAAATAAGTCTGTAGTGCTATATAGTGTGGGCTGACTACATTAAATATACCATAAGTCTGTAGTGCTATATAGTGTGGGCTGACTACATTAAATATACCATAAGTCTGTAGTGCTATATAGTGTGGGCTGACTACATTAAATAAGTCTGTAGTGCTATATAGTGTGGGCTGACTACATTAAATAAGTCTGTAGTACTATATAGTGTGGGTTGACTACATTAAATAAGTCTGTAGTACTATATAGTGTGGGTTGACTACATTAAATATACCATAAGTCTGTAGTGTTATATAGTGTGGGCTGACTACATTAAATAAGTCTGTAGTGCTATATAGTGTGGGCTGACTACATTAAATAAGTCTGTAGAACTATATAGTGTGGGTTGACTACATTAAATAAGTCTGTAGTGCTATATAGTGTGGGCTGACTACATTAAATAAGTCTGTAATGCTATATAGTGTGGGCTGACTACATTAAATAAGTCTGTAGTGCTATATAGTGTGGGCTGACTACATTAAATAAGTCTGTAGTACTATATAGTGTGGGTTGACTACATTAAGTAAGTCTGTAGTGCTATATAGTGTGGGCTGACTACATTAAATAAGTCTGTAGTGCTATATAGTGTGGGCTGACTACATAAAATAAGTCTGTAGTGCTATATAGTGTGGGCTGACTACATTAAATAAGTCTGTAGTACTATATAGTGTGGGTTGACTACATTAAATAAGTCTGTAGTACTATATAGTGTGGGCTGACTACATTAAATAAGTCTGTAGAACTATATAGTGTGGGTTGACTACATTAAATATACCATAAGTCTGTAGTACTATATAGTGTTGGTTGACTACATTAAATATACCATAAATCTGTAGTGTTATATAGTGTGGGCTGACTACATTAAATAAATCTGTAGTACTATATAGTGTGGGTTGACTACATTAAATAAGTCTGTAGTACTATATAGTGTGGGTTGACTACATTAAATATACCATAAATCTGTAGTGCTATATAGTGTGGGCTGACTACATTAAATAAGTCTGTAGTACTATATAGTGTGGGTTGACTACATTAGATATACCATAAATCTGTAGTGTTATATAGTGTGGGCTGACTACATTAAATAAGTCTGTAGTACTATATAGTGTGGATTGACTACATTAAATAAGTCTGTAGCACTATATAGTGTGGGCTGACTACATTAAATATACCATAAGTCTGTAGTGCTATATAGTGTGGGTTGACTACATTAAATAAGTCTGTAGTACTATATAGTGTGGGCTGACTACATTAAATAAGTCTGTAGTACTATATAGTGTGGGCTGACTACATTAAATAAGTCTATAGTACTATATAGTGTGGGCTGACTACATTAAATAAGTCTGTAGTACTATATAGTGTGGGTTGACTACATTAAATAGACCATAAGTCTGTAGAACTATATAGTGTGGGCTGACTACATTAAATAAGTCTGTAGTGCAATATAGTGTGGCTGACTACATTAAATATACCATAAATCTGTAGTGTTATATAGTGTGGGCTGACTACATTAAATATACCATAAATCTGTAGTGCTATATAGTGTGGGCTGACTACATTAAATAAGTCTATAGTACTATATAGTGTGGGTTGTCTACATTAAATAAGTCTGTAGTACTATATAGTGTGGGTTGACTACATTAAATAAGTCTGTAGAACTATATAGTGTGGGTTGACTACATTAAATAAGTCTGTAGTGCTATATAGTGTGGGCTGACTACATTAAATAAGTCTGTAGTGCTATATAGTGTGGGCTGACTACATTAAATAAGTCTGTAGTACTATATAGTGTGGGTTGACTACATTAAATAAGTCTGTAGTACTATATAGTGTGGGTTGACTACATTAAATATACCATAAGTCTGTAGTGTTATATAGTGTGGGCTGACTACATTAAATAAGTCTGTAGTGCTATATAGTGTGGGTTGACTACATTAAATAAGTCTGTAGTGCTATATAGTGTGGGCTGACTACATTAAATAAGTCTGTAGTGCTATATAGTGTGGGCTGACTACATTAAATAAGTCTGTAGTGCTATATAGTGTGGGCTGACTACATTAAATAAGTCTGTAGAACTATATAGTGTGGGTTGACTACATTAAATAAGTCTGTAGTACTATATAGTGTGGGCTGACTACATTAAATAAGTCTGTAGTGCTATATAGTGTGGGCTGACTACATTAAATAAGTCTGTAGTGCTATATAGTGTGGGCTGACTACATTAAATAAGTCTGTAGTACTATATAGTGTGGGTTGACTACATTAAATAAATCTGTAGTGCTATATAGTGTGGGCTGACTACATTAAATAAGTCTGTAGTGCTATATAGTGTGGGCTGACTACATAAAATAAGTCTGTAGTGCTATATAGTGTGGGCTGACTACATTAAATAAGTCTGTAGTACTATATAGTGTGGGTTGACTACATTAAATAAGTCTGTAGAACTATATAGTGTGGGCTGACTACATTAAATAAGTCTGTAGTGCTATATAGTGTGGGCTGACTACATTAAATAAGTCTGTAGTACTATATAGTGTGGGCTGACTACATTAAATAAGTCTGTAGTACTATATAGTGTGGGTTGACTACATTAAATAAGTCTGTAGTACTATATAGTGTGGGCTGACTACATTAAATAAGTCTGTAGTACTATATAGTGTGGGCTGACTACATTAAATAAGTCTGTAGAACTATATAGTGTGGGTTGACTACATTAAATATACCATAAGTCTGTAGTACTATATAGTGTGGGTTGACTACATTAAATATACCATAAATCTGTAGTGTTATATAGTGTGGGCTGACTACATTAAATAAATCTGTAGTGCTATATAGTGTGGGCTGACTACATTAAATAAGTCTGTAGTACTATATAGTGTGGGTTGACTACATTAGATATACCATAAATCTGTAGTGTTATATAGTGTGGGCTGACTACATTAAATAAGTCTGTAGTACTATATAGTGTGGGTTGACTACATTAAATAAGTCTGTAGCACTATATAGTGTGGGCTGACTACATTAAATATACCATAAGTCTGTAGTGCTATATAGTGTGGGTTGACTACATTAAATAAGTCTGTAGTGCTATATAGTGTGGGTTGACTACATTAAATAAGTCTGTAGTACTATATAGTGTGGGTTGACTACATTAAATAAGTCTGTAGAACTATATAGTGTGGGTTGACTACATTAAATAAGTCTGTAGTGCTATATAGTGTGGGCTGACTACATTAAATAAGTCTGTAGTGCTATATAGTGTGGGTTGACTACATTAAATAAGTCTGTAGTACTATATAGTGTGGGCTGACTACATTAAATAAGTCTGTAGTGCTATATAGTGTGGGTTGACTACATTAAATAAGTCTGTAGTACTATATAGTGTGGGCTGACTACATTAAATAAGTCTGTAGTACTATATAGTGTGGGCTGACTACATTAAATAAGTCTGTAGTACTATATAGTGTGGGTTGACTACATTAAATAAGTCTGTAGTGCTATATAGTGTGGGTTGACTACATTAAATAAGTCTGTAGTACTATATAGTGTGGGCTGACTACATTAAATAAGTCTGTAGTACTATATAGTGTGGGTTGACTACATTAAATAAGTCTGTAGTACTATATAGTGTGGGCTGACTACATTAAATAAGTCTGTAGTACTATATAGTGTGGGTTGACTACATTAAATAAGTCTGTAGTACTATATAGTGTGGGTTGACTACATTAAATATACCATAAGTCTGTAGTGTTATATAGTGTGGGCTGACTACATTAAATAAGTCTATATTACTATATAGTGTGGGCTGACTACATTAAATAAGTCTGTAGTGCTATATAGTGTGGGCTGACTACATTAAATATACCATAAGTCTGTAGTGTTATATAGTGTGGGCTGACTACATTAAATAAGTCTGTAGTGCTATATAGTGTGGGTTGACTACATTAAATAAGTCTGTAGTGCTATATAGTGTGGGTTGACTACATTAAATAAGTCTGTAGTACTATATAGTGTGGGCTGACTACATTAAATAAGTCTGTAGTACTATATAGTGTGGGCTGACTACATTAAATAAGTCTATAGTACTATATAGTGTGGGTTGACTACATTAAATAAGTCTGTAGTACTATATAGTGTGGGCTGACTACATTAAATAAGTCTGTAGTACTATATAGTGTGGGTTGACTACATTAAATAAGTCTGTAGTACTATATAGTGTGGGCTGACTACATTAAATAAGTCTGTAGTACTATATAGTGTGGGTTGACTACATTAAATAAGTCTGTAGTACTATATAGTGTTGATGTTGTGTGTGTTGACAGGTTTAGATGTTAATTGTAGACAAAGTTGGATTTAGTTAATGTTTTGATATTAGATGTTAGGACTATGATAGACTAATGGTTTTGAGTTTAAATGCCATAAGTACCAGTAATATAATGGGAAGGGCGTGTACTACAAATTGGTGGCCTTTTTACCAATGAGGGAATCCATGATAAGATTTGGTCATCCAAATTATTGTTTGAATATCATCATCATCATAATTACTGTTTAACATCTATTTCCATGTTTGCATGGATTAGATAAATAAAATTGATATTTATACCCTCATTTGGTTTACACCAGTTTGTGTTTGTGCTTCTTTAAACTATTTAAAGAAGATAGAAAACTAACATAGTATTGCTAGTATTTTTAATATGTCTATATATTTACACATGGTTTGATATGTAGTTTAAGCTATATACACATATATATATTTATATACATATATATGTGTATGAGTGTAAATATATTTATATACAAAAAAAAATGTTTATATATATATATATAAAAGACTTATTCTATTTTGGTAAACAACTTGACCATAAGCATCAAAAGCCAGTCTTGCGTGTTGTGAATTCCTAAATGCTTTGAAGTAAGCTACAAAACAAACATTCCACATGTTGCCACTCCTTCTCACCCTCCAACCTGTCCCACATATGCGATCATAAAGAATTAGAGAGACACACACAACACATCATCCACCATATGCAGCTCTCTTGTTACAATCAGAGACAAGATCAGGATGTACGAAGGTGACAGGGCCGAATGGATGAATATCATAGAAAATGAAGCAAGATTTGGAATAAGATAGAGAAAGCCAAGCAACAAATACCAGAGTGTAATGTTTGTCAATGCTACTCCCAGATGTAAACTAGTATATAGATTTAGAAGGGCTTTAGTTAAATTAAAATCAAATATGAAGATAGTAGAAAAAAATAGGTGTTCCCATAAAAGCACTGATTAGCAGAATGTACCCTTTTAAAAAAACCCTTGCACCAATAGAAAATGTATAGTCTGCAGATAAAGGCCACAGAATAGGAACAAAACATATATAGATGAGACAGCCCATAACATAGGAGAACGGATGAACTCCAAAGCAAGAAAACTCACCAGTATATCATGAACATGCCAAAATGAAACATCAAGATAAGAATTGTATCTACACACAGAACAGAGACAATGACCTGACAGATTACTGAAGCTACAAACATAAATGAACTTCAGGCAAAACTAAATAGGAAACATGAATGGAATAGTAACAACCATGCGACATAGCGACTCAGGACAATATAAGGACATACAAGAATATAACTAATAAAATAGACCCCTTCCTCCCCTGCCACACATATATAAAATACAAAAAAAAACAGGATAACATTTAACTAACTAGTGACAAGAGAAAAATAAATAAAACACACACCTGGATGTAATGCGTAGTCCAAATACACAGCTCACAAAGACAAGATGGTGTAAAACAACAAGGAGGAGACACAAAGTAACAAAAGTAATCACTGAAAAGGTCACAGAATGTGTGACGAAAGAGCTTTGACAATCAACAAATAAACAACCATCCAGTTATTAAACTAACTCTGGAAAATTATAATAAATTGAAGTGAAACTCAACTGGTGTGTGTGTTTTTATTGGTAGCATGACCCAAAGTATAACTATCTGTTGCAATACGTTTTCACATAAAAAATGTTGCAAAACAAATACAAAAATGAAGTACATATATATATCATTGTTGTGGCATAAGTATGGCCACTGCCTTTGGTCATTTTTCTTGGTGTCACACTTTTTAATTTTTGTGTTTACTCTGGACGATAATGTTTTAACTTCTCACTCCATTGAGTGCTTTGTGACTGCCTCAAACAACTCAATTAGTATCTATATTGCGGCTACAACTTCGATTGATACCCAATATTATATATATATATATGTGTGTGTGTGTGTGTATATGTATATATGTGTACATATATATCTGTGTACATATGCATATATGTACGTATATATGTGTGTGTATGTGTATATATATATATATATATATATATATATATAAATAAGAAAACTACCTCAGTTTTGCAGCTTCCCACAATCCTTTTGCTTGCACTGTTGAAATATATTAGCATTGCTGTTTCATTAAAATATGAACAATTATTTCAACTGAGAGGAAATATTAAGTACAGGAACACTGTATTAATGTGTATTTGTAAAACTCCATATTCACTGATGTCTTTTTTTCACAACCAGACTGCTTAATGATACGCAACATATTTTCTTCTATAGTGATTTTTATCTTTTCTGTCTTAGAGCTCATCTATTTGCCAAACTTTAATGTATTGGTATAAATTTTATAGCAAGATTAGGTTTCAGAGATATTTTAAAATATTTTTGACATAATGCTTTTTGTAGTTTTTTATTATTATTTTGCTATATGGATTTTATATGGAATATTTTAATAAAATTTAAGTAATTTAACCCTTTATTGACCATGTATGTAGCAAATATTAAATGATTTAGAGGAGTAAAATATTCAAAAGATATATATTAAGGTAATGTGTGGAACACATCTGCATGAGGCATGTTGATATGTAAAAATTTAAAGTGAATAATAGTTTTAATGTTTCTAGCAAGATTATTATATAAAGACGTGTAACTACTCACTAATTTATCTAAATAGTTGTTCTGTACCAAAAAGATAACTTGCCTGTGACCATGAAATAATAGTTATTGTTTTAAAAAGCACCCAGCCCACACTGTAAAGTGGTTGTGTTGGTGACATGACAAAAAGCACCCAATGTACACACACTGTAAATGTGGTTGGCGTTAGGAAAGGCATCCAGCTGTAGAAACCAAGCCAAAATCAGCCCTGTGTGAGCAAAACACGGTCCTTTGACCAGATCTCTCACAAAGGGACAGCCCATCCTACCCATGTTAGCATGGAAAATGGACATTAAATGAGGATGATAATGATAATATTCCTGTTTGTAGCAGGAACTTATTTTAGAGAATATAATTTAATAATTTTCTGTCTAATTATATTACAAAAGAGGATAATTAAGTCATAATCAACACAGGATTTAATTGTATGAAAGGTGCTATAAAAATATTAACACATCATTGACTCTACATAATTTTATGTGGCTATTTTCCCACAGTTAAGTCTCATGATACAAAACATTTCATACTTTCTGATTGCTAAAAATGATCTTAGTTGTTTTCAGTTAACACTTTTCTTTTATGGTTGGAGATTTTAGAAAATTAGAAAACACAGAATTAGACACCAATTCCTTAATTTCAAGTGAACAAATATTATTGAGGTATGAACCTTGACAAGAGCACCTGTTCCATTCATAATTAACTACTTCTGCAACAAAAAACACTTTGCAATTTATTCTGTAACACACTGAAGTTAGATTCTAGGCAAAGGATTTATTTAAATTATATTTTGTAATGAGGAAAGAATTTCTGGATTTCAAAAAGGCAATTACACATACACAGTTATAAGTGATAAAATATATAATAAAATATATCCAATGTGTATATATTGTATCTATATATAAGTATATATATATATATGATGTGTGTGTATAAAATCATATACTAATATATATGTATATGATTATATGATCTGTTAAACATGCTCACATATTTGTGTGCTTATAGAAGGTCGATGCATATATGTGTATATATATATCATCATCATCATCATCATCACATGCTTGTTTTGTTTCTCTCCAGTGAACACACGTCCTCTGCAGTCACTGCCTGATATGATGTACTATCATTGATAAAGGCATGACATACTTCACAAAACCACTGGAATTACCAAATTGAAAAGTTATGTATATTAAAACACCCAATGATATTATTTATTCAATCTCTGTGTATATGTATGAATATGTATATATTATAAGTCATCATTTCATATAACTTACACAAAAGAAAAGGTGTTCCCAATTTAAACACGTGTCTGTGTGTATCTTCATATTTGATGGCACCAGATAATGACATTTGTCTATGTCCCATCCATGTAAACAATATTTCACACCATTCAATGGTTTGTTGTACAAAGGTCAGTAGTTTACTTAAAGGTTGTCACCAGGAAGGACCTCTGGCGGGAGAAAACTGCCTTATAATGCCCAACCCATGCTAGCATGAAGAAGTATATGCAAAAACTGATGATGTGTGTATATATATGTGTGTACACAATGAATGTTAGATAATCAGGAGCTACTAATGTGTTTGCTTCATCAAAAAGGCAATGATATAATCATATAAGATTGTGACAGTAATGACAACTATGTTAATATAATTCTACTAATCAGCAATGTCATGTTGTGAAATCGATCTTTAAGTGGATATATTATTCATTAAAACTTTTCATTATTACATCAACAAAAGATACGGAGTGGACTTTTGAAAGTGAAGGCATTTTTATTCTGTATTTTAGCTGTTTTCTAAACAGGTGCCATAATGTCAAGTAATTCTGTGTGAGAGGAAGACATAACAATACCATTGAAAGTTGCTTTTGTTTAATTCATTAGGCTTGAAGTTGCATTCTTTTGTGTGTTTCTGTAACATTAGTCATTACCAAAGTGGAAGGAGTCTGCCTTATCTCTGGCTTTCACTTAATGTTTTCAGGAATTAATAAATGGATTCAACTATTGTTGAATTAAAATTTTCAAAGAATATATATGTGTGTGTTGCTAACACTTTATAAAAAAAATAAACCCAGAACTAGCCTGTTCTTTTAAATTTGTCCATATCGTCTCTGTCTAAATGAGAGAAAAATGACTTGATATAAGAAATTAATTTGCTTGTGTAATGAATTATCAGTTCTGACTCCAACATTAACAGAACATTTTTCACTGAAATTTTTCAAGTTTTTCATATGAATTTTTGTTTGAATATTAAGTTGCGTCGACATTTTGTTTTTGTTTAAGGTTATAAGAACCATTGTCCTATCTTCCTGCTTTCTTTAAATTCTCTTTGAATTGTGATGGATTGAGGAAATTACATATTTTAACAGTCTTTTCCCAATTTCTTAGATATATTGCTATCATTCTATAGTATATTATGTATGTGTGTATATATATATATATATATATATATATATATGAGAGAGAGAGAAAGAGATGCAGGCGTGTTTCTGGTTAAAGCGTTTCATGGTTTCAGCTTCAGTTTTACTTTGCGCAATTGTTTTCTATAATAGCCTCATGCTGATCAATGCACTGTGAGTGGAATTTGGTTGTCAGAAACATTGAAGAAGCCCCTCATACACACACACACATAAGCTTGTGGGTCTGTCCATGTCTGTGTTTATGTTCTATAACATAGCTGTTCACCAAATAGAAATTGATAAAATAAATACCAGACTTTAAAGAAATAAGTACTGTGGTTGATATGATTGACTAAAGTCTGTTGAAGGTGGTACCCCAGTATGGCCACAGTCTAATGACTGAATCTAGTAAGATTGTGGTGTCCCAGCATGGCCATGGTTTGACTGAATCTAGTAAAAGAGTGTGGTGCCCCAGCATGGCCACAGTCTAATGACTAACCAGTAAAAGAATAAAATAGTATATATAAAATACGTTTCATATTGGTAGATGTTGTAGATTAGAAGAAATCTTTCATTGCTTAGAGATTGACATAACCTCAGTCTCATCTGTTGTGATGAACACCACAACCTCCCATTCTCCATACTTTGGTAAATAGTAACAGTTACAAACTTTAAACTCCAAATCATATCTTCATCTTTTCCCCATATTTCCCAAATCAATATGGAATCAATTCCTTGATGCTTTACCTCATCTCACTTTATTTCAAAATAATCCCACAACAGAAACAATCCCACAAACTGTTGGGACTTTCTAGCTAACCAGTTATTTCCTGACTTTCCCGGGATAAATGTGGCCAAAGTATATTTTTTAAGTCATCCAAAAACACCATCTGCAGGATTTCACCAATACTAACTGGAAATTGCTCATTTACACAGATATTTAATTAAAGAGGCCCAACCATAGAGCCAACAGTAACTTTGTACTGAGGATGGTAGAAGGTATATATACACTGATTAATGGCCCAAACTGGTGCCTTTCTCGTGTCTTCTATGACTCTTCAAACCATATATGGCTTGATAAACACTACTGCTGTAGACTGCTACATATTCTTAATCTATGCTGTCTAGAAGCCATCTTCTTCACACACACACCTACTCCTCTGCAGAACTTCTTTTCTTTAACCCAGTTTGTTGACCACCATAAAAATAACAACAAGTGCCACCACCACCACAACAACAACAGCAACAAGCACCACCACCACCTTATACAGTGTGATATCTCCACAACATATACCATTGATTAATTTACACAAGTTGATTGAGCTTCACAGTTTCCATCATTACTATGGAAACAATATGCCTCCCCGCCCTTCACAACAAGTTTGTGTGTGTGTGTATATTGCGTGTATATAATGTGGTAATGTGTATCTCTGTTCAGTGTTGGACAGTCTCTGACTAATAATTCTCACTTTATTACTGTCATTCACATGTAATATATTTATCTTAGAGAGAAAATTATATCAAATCTCTTTCAATCTGTCTTGCCTAACAATTCATCCATATAAGCTGACTGTTGTTAACTCACCTGGTGTAGCCAGTTGTTAACTCACCTGCTGTGGCCATTCCATCACTGCATGTGATGACCATTGACCAAATCCTCCCCTCCCACAGTCACCTTCACCCTACATGATTTGCGTCACCCAACACACGTCATACCACTGTAACTTTGTTGTCTACTTCCTCACAAATTATCCCACATTGTGTCCTTGACAGTTCCATCTCTGTCAACCAGAGCGGAATACAACTACAGATATCTAACAGTACACACTCCTTAGAATCTCTGAATCGACAGATCACAACTCTGGTATTATGGACATGTGCTTGGAATATCTCAGGAAAGAATCACTTCACAGATTTTACAGGTGAAACCAATAGGCAAGAGATCTAGAATTAGATTACAAGCAAGATGGTTGAATAACATTGAATAATATTCAGGAGCTTGGTTGGTCTCACTTCCAGTGACAGTTGTTTCTCATAGGACCCTCTGGAAGGCATATCTGAGGACTCTGCCCCCAATGACCCCTCCAGGAATAACTGAGTAAAGAAGATATATATATTATCATCATCATCAACATTTACTGTCTGTTTTCCTTAGCAAGAGTTAAATGGATCACCACAAACTGAGTCAGAACTCAAGCAAAGCTACTGACCTCTCAGATGGACCAGGCACCTGCATCTGAACCAAGTGTTCGGACAGACCGGCAGACACATCTTGCTTTGAAAATATTCTCACGCTCTACCGAATGCATCATGGCACTTGTTCTAAGAAGGTTGCCAAGTCTTGGACACAGCTGAAAAGTCTTACAGACCAGGTTGACTTTTTTTACTGTGTACATAATATATATATTATGTAAATATTTGTATGTGTGTCTTCATATCCTGACAATATTTTGTTCCAAAGGAAGGTAACACCATAAAGGGTTTTAACTGAATAAGTGAACCCAGCCATTGAGTGCAGGCTCAGTAGTGAGGTCACTATAAAGGTGATGTTGTAGCCATAATCCAATGATTGAAAACAAAGAAATAAAAGACTACACATAGATAAGAGAGAAGAAGAAAGTTAAAATAAGAAGGAATGAATAAAAGCAATGATTAAATAGATTGATTAATATATAAGTGTTGTTTCACATCTGGTTAGACCTGATCAGATTCATTCTAGCCACAACCATACCATAATTATTTCAAATGTTGTTTATCTAGTTATATACTGTATCTTTCATCTTCAATTTTAATTTTTCTTGCAATAGTAGACTGTGATTTGAGGGAAATTTGACTAACAATTTTAGCTGGTTGAGTAAGCATCCACAGATTCTCTCTTTGGTTCCTAAAATATTTGGTTCTTGAAATTGTTTCAGGATGTAGAAATTAGGAAACGATCTTTTTATAATTCTACAGTAAAATGTTTGTTAGATATTCTATCTTAAAATTACCAAATTCCTGCCCACCAAATAAAATTTACATTTCTTTAAATCCTTTTTTCTTTCCATTAATGTTCATTTTATTTTAACTATTTCAAACTTTAAACATTTCATTCGTTGTCTAACTATCCCTCCTACTTCTCACTCTTTCTCTATTCTCATTCATTTGTCTCTTCTTCTCTTTTATATATATATCTTTACACACATGTATACTTATATATATATATATATATATATGTATGTGTGTATATGTGTGTGTGTGTGTAGTCTATATATAAGTAAGCTGATTCACTGCTTAAATAAGGCCAGTTAAACTATAGCTAGTTTTCGTTCTACTTTCAGGCCTTGGAAAAATAACATACCCATGTTATGGATTGATATATACTCAGACCACTTTATTTGAAATCAACTAAAAGTAAGCTCTGCGCATGTTTTTGCCTAGTACTGATGTGCGCCATTGCTTAAGTGACAGGCTGTCCCTTCTTCTAGGGCTACAGCAAACAGATCTGTGCATGACTGCTAAGCAAGCTATTTCTACTACTTATAGAACACAATCACTACACATACAGCCATTATAGTGTGATTTGATTACTACTACTACTACTACTATCACTACTAGTACTACCACTACTACTACTACTACTACTATCACTACTACTAATACTGTCTTTTGTTGGTTGTTCAATATACTAAATTAGATGTCTCTCACACCCACAAATGTTTTGTGTGAATATATTTTCTTTTCTTAAACTTCTCTAAATTTTGTTAAAACATTCACTACTCTTGGCCATAACATTTATTAACTCGATCACTTCACTTTCTCACCTGCATGATTGCTTGTTTCTTGGACATCTTATTTCTCACCTTTCCCCACCTCTACATAACTAACCTTTGTATTTAATTACATTTCTATATTTGAAGGTAGAGTTGTTTTCTACATTAGCTCTTACATCTGTATTTTTCTTGTTCTTATCCATATATATCAGATTGTAATGAAAGTTGTGTCCTTTTTTTAAGGCTCAGTAAAATAATAAAAAAAAACACAATATCAGATATCATTAATGTAGTCACCATTCTCCTATCACTTCTCTCCGTCTCTCAATGATCTTTTTAATGCCACATTCATAAAATTATTTAGGTTTTGAACTAAAAAAGGAAAGTAAGTCATTTTCGACTTTTCTTGAAGGAAGTCTTAATCCACTCGAATGATTTTGCAAACTTCTAAAGAGATGGTAATCTATTGGTGCAAGGTCTTGGGAATATTGTGGTTGAAGCATAATTTCCCAGGCATGTTTTTTTCTGGGAGATCTTTGGTCTTTTGTGTAGTGTGAGGTCTAGCGTTATCTGTTTGTTAATGATGGGCGTTTTTGCTGCAAAGTTGCTTTCAAACATCTTAGCTGCTGGCAATAGACTTCAGCTGTTATTGTAAATTGGGCCATGTTACCAAAAACTACATATAAAACAGACCTCCGAAGCTGGTGACTCGGGTTAGATGTGAAATGTGAACCCCATTTAAAATTACTTGTTAAGTATTTTAGTTATCAGTGCTAAGAAGATGATTTCTTTCTGTGCAGAGAAAGTAGGAATGTATGTAAAGGAGGAATAGTATCTCCCAGATATGTCTCAACATTCTGAGAAGTCAGTTGCTCCAATTTTATATTGACTGACCAGTCCAACCCTTCCTAGTAAAGGAGAATGGACATTAAATGGTGGTGATGGTGTTATATGTATATATATATACATGTAGTATAAACCAGGTATATGCATATATATGTAGTTTGCAGCAGATATATACATGTAGTATACAGCAGATATATATAGTATATATGTAAATATATTTATATACAAGACAGAATAAAAGAACTAAAATTGAGGCAAGCCCCCATCAAAATCATGCTGTTACCCCTGTTTCTGGTTTGTATAGACAGATGAGGTTATATAGGTTAGGTTGATTACAGGGACCTCAACTTGAAACTATATTTCTTGCAGCAGTATATATATACATATATATATATATATAGAGAGAGAGAGAGAGAGAGAGATGTGAGAGCAAATTGAATTTGTTAGTAGCCCTTAAATTGTAGATAGTGGAAGAGGATATGAGAAGTTGTGACATTTATCCTTTCCCAAATGTTTCAACTGGGAATTGAAATGCATCAGTAGTAGCAACAGTTTTCCAATATATACTCTAGTTCTGTTTTAGTAATAATCTCTGTGGGATGAAACAAAAATAAGTTTATTACACCAATGAACATCCAACTTGTATATCCATCTGAGATAAAAATCAAATTAAGAAATTTATTGATTTTTCTTCAAAACTACATTGTCCAGTTGTTTTTTTAAAGTTTTTTACCATCATTTAAAATAACTACTTTCAATCTAAAATATACAAAAAAATGTAAAATAAAAACATTTCCCCGTTTCCATATTCTAATTTTGATTTAAGCCAGATTTTAACTTAATAAATGCTTCTAAAAGCCCACCAAAGGCCATTATGTGAGGTTTTTCAATATAGTAAATATGTTTATTTGGTCAGTTTTAAAGTGTAGTTTAACCCTTTACCATTTACATTACTCTATATATACTATTGTATCTTCACAGTAAAGGCTTTATTTCACATAATTATCTCACATAATATCAAAGCTATGAGATTTTGATGTTATTTATTTTGAGAACAATACCTTATCATAAGTATGAGCTGCTGGTTATGGCCAGTTTGAACAGAAAGAGGTGAGAGAATTCTGGCCAGGTGTGGCCATTTAAAAGTATATTTTAAATGTATTGTAATGGCAATGTACCATAGCTTCCATGAGTGACCACTCTACTTCAGTTCAAATAGAGTCAATATAAAATGGAGTCTTTATAAAAACTAATTTTCTAATGTAATAGTTTCAAGAATTTCTTCAAAAACAATTTATTCTGTTCTGCTTTCAAATATTATTTGACTTTCTTATTGTATTCTTCATCATAAATATATTTAAAATACTTTTTTCACATTTTAAAGATTTATAGCATAGAATTAATTCTGCACCTGCTAGTATTTGGGCTTTTGCAGATTTTCTTTCTTATTCTTTTTTTTAATTTGCACTTTCTTAATTCAAGTTATATATTTTCATTAATTTCATATTAGATTTAAAATCCTCCTTCCCCTCCTTCCCTCCCCTTCTTCCCCTCCCCTCCTTCTTCCCATCCCGCCCCTTGTTCTCTGTGGCTATGCTTCATGTTAAAACACAAACATAAATTTATGTCTATATCTACTTTAATTTTCATATTTCAATAGAGAAATTTATTTCAACATTTTCTCCTACTCAGTTTGAAGGTAAAAACAATGTTCGGTTTTCACATATTTCTCTTTGTTCTTAGTTCTTGTTTTTATAGAATAATATTTTATTAATATTTTTTTTTTAACAACATGTAAAGTTACTGAGTAATTTTGGTTGGATTTAAGATTGTCTTGTAATGATGAGTTTCACTCGTGTTAAAAGAAATAAGCTGGGATGCAACAGAGATATTATCTACTTGAAGAGAGAATATTTTCAATTCTTTATATTTAATGTATGTGTGTGTGTGTATATGTGTATATGGACAGATGGATGGATGTGTGAGTGTATATATGTATGAGCCTCACACTTTATAAACTTGTATGTATATACACATACATGTATATACACATACAGAGATGCACGCTCATGCATTCCTTGTTTGTCTTTCTCTTTATTCTTGATTGTTTTTGCCTAATCTCATCCAATATATATGAAATTGTTCCTACCTCATTAGGGGTATCCTATCTCATTACGAATTAATTGTTTGATGAAGACGTAGCATTATTTGTTTATGTATGTGTGTGTGTGTGTGATCAGTGATTTGTTCTCTCTCTCTCTCCCTCCCTCCCTCCCTCCCACTCTCTCTCTCTCTGTATGTCATCTAACACAATTAGCAGATATTCAAGATAATGTTAGAACATTTTGGGTGGGGGGAGGGTGTATATACTTAGAGAGTGAAGTGGGGGAGGAGGAGAAACAGGTTTGTGTTGCTATTTCTCTGGGTCCACATATACATACAGACACACCCACATATGACAGGCTTCCACTCAGTTTCTGCTTACCAAATTTCACTGGCAAGGCGTTGGACATTTTACTAAGACTCAGAATTCTTAATTTTCAGAATTATTTGAAAATTGTAGATAGTGCTTATAATTAGGAATATGGTGATGAATGGGTTAAAGACCGATTCTTTCAATAGAAGAATGGTGATGAAAAGGTTAAAGTGTTTATATTTATCTAAAATCTTTCCATCATAATTTTATGTAAAAATCTTTTTTAACCCTTTCATTGTCATATTGTGTTTTGTTGTTATTGTTTCGTCCTTTGTCAGTTGTAAATGAACAGACCTTTGATCAAAAGGCGTTCCTGTCATGACCAATTTTTAAAAGTTTTGCTTATCCAGGTTGTCCTACAAACATTTAACCTCTTCCTTACCATATTTCTGATTTATCAAACCACTTGGAATAGTTTTAAATCCTTTATCAACAGAAGCTACTGTAAAAAAAGATGAGATGGAAAAATCAATGAGCAAAATTTAATTGTGGCTCTTTATATTCTAACCCTACTAAGATTAACTTTGTTTTTCATTGTTCCAAGATTTGTAAATGAAATACTGGGGCTATTATAACTGTTTATGTTCCACCATTACCATTACCACCAATTGTGAGGGATTCTGTTTACATTAGAAATCATTATACACCAAAATACAGTTGAATTTTTATAAATAAATGGTGAAACTTTTGAAAGTTGTTCTTAGTTTAATCAACTGGAACTAGAATATAGATCTTAAAGCAATGAAACAATGTATCTCCAGAAATTGACTGATGAGTTGGGACTGTAATTCATTTGTTTTTCTATTGCCTTCAGCCATATTTGTTTTATTGATGCATGTGAGAGAGAGAGGGATCAATTTAGAGTGATGTCTGTTTTTCAGACTATTTCTGATAATCTTTTATCAACTATAATCTCAAAAATTTGGCTCCATGCCTATTTCCAAGCAGTGCAATTCTTGGTTAAATGTTGACAAATTTTGATTTGTAGATATTAACTATTGTTGAAAATGTGTCTAAAGAATATTCAATAATTACTGCATTAACTGTTATGGTTAGAATAATTTACTTTAAGCAATTAAAAGTATTACCACTTATATTCTTAGCTCATTAAAACTATATTTTAACAATCTTATTTTCTATGGATCATATTTAAAAATTAATTTTGTTATATCTATAATATCAGTTGATATTTAAAGTAACTATCAGACTGGCAGTATTTCATTAAATATTGATTAATTTTGGGCTGAGGCTACACTTCATGAAATTTAATGATGGCTTTATTATCTCATTAAGCCATGATTAACAAAATTAGTGGTATCTTATAGTGGTATGGTATCTTATAGTGGTATGGTATCTTATAGTGGCATGGTATATTATAATTATATCTTATAGTGGTATGGTATATTATAATGGTATATTATAGTGGTGAGGTTTATAGTGGTATCTTATCTTATAATGGTATCTTATAGTGGTGAGGTTTATAGTGGTATGTTATCTTATAATGGTATATCATAGTGGTGAGGTTTATAGTGGTGTTATCTTATAATGGTATATTATAGTGGTGAGGTTTATAGTGGTATGTTATCTTATAATGGTATCTTATAGTGGTATCTTATAATGGTGTGGTTTATAGTGGTGAGGTTTATAGTGGTATATCATAATGGTATATTTTAATGGTATCTTATAGTGGTGTGGGTTATAGTGCTATATTATAATGCTATCTATATATATATATTTATTTGAAAATAAGTTGGCTGATGATGATTGGTATCTCAATTTTAGTTTTATTATTTTTGTGAGGGGGTGGGGGGTATTTCCATTCCTCCCTTTATATTGTATTCATGTAATTAGTGTCTTTTGTTTTATTAGTATTATTAGTATACTGTAAATAATATGTTGTATTTTTCTTTAACCAATTGTATTTTTCTTTAACCAAATTTTAACAAGAATCTCTCATATTGCTTAGTATTTATCTTTAGAACTTTTTTTTTTATTTCCATAATTTTCTTATAAATGAAATATTTTTTTTCCAAATAGCTTTTATATTAATATTTTGCTTTTAATGACTGATGTAATTAAATATTGATATGAAGACTCTTAAAATGAGTTATCTAGGTGTAAATTTCCAAGCCATAAAGATTTAAATGAGAGAAAGAAGCATAATGTTGACTGAATTTATTTGTTTTAAAATATATGAGGAGTTATAAAGTGAAAATTTATTGTGATTCATTAATCTGAACATGAATGTTTCATGAAATATTTGGAGGAAGCAAGACATACATAAATAGATTATTTTTCTCTTTAATTTACAGCAAATTTAAACAATCAATGGTTGTTGTTCTTCTTTCTCCCTTTACTTTAATATAATTATCAAACAACAAAATTTCATCTTCACGAAAAACACAATTTCAATTTTACAAATTTGATTTCTGTCATAAAAGAAATACTTAAAGACAAAGCCAGATTAGAGTCATTCAGGATGCAACTATCGAGTTAGAATGGTGGGAAGTCTTTTATTCATTTATATTTATTGGCAAATTGGCAGGATCGTTAATGTATAGGACAAAATGATTTGTGGTATTTGTTCTAAGTTCAAATCCTGTTGATATCAACTTTAATTTTCATGGTGTTGGAGGTTGATATACTAAAGTAGCAGTCTAACAGTATTGGCGGTTAAAGTGTCAGATGTTCTGCAGTGTTTCTTCTGCTGCTCTCTACTCCCAGTTCAAATTCTATTGTAACCTTCGGTTTTTCTATCTAATTTTATGAGGACTAGCAATGTAATCCTGTAGTTTTTCATTAAAGTTAATATTATCACAGATTAACAATATAATGTGAATAAATCTTTGGAATTATTCCTCAGTTTTCTTTGATATTACACAATAAATGTATTTTAAAAGAATCGGTAAAAATATTTAAGTGAAATATTTTCCACATCCAACTATAAAACGTGTTGAAATGTTTACTAGATAAGATCTGCCCTATCTGATTTGTGGTGGTTAAAACAGTAAGACAACTGTACAATTGATCACTTGTTAGAAAAAACTATTGACTCAGAGATAACAGAAATGGCTGATATCTCAGCATTAATCATTATGTAAACTTTGATATTTTTCTTGTTCTTCTTTGGAAAGAGGCCAAGTGAGAAGTAAATATTCTATATCGATTCCTTGTTATTAAGATGATGTATACTAGTTGTTAGCTTCACTTTGAGTTCCTTTGAAATCTGCTTCTATGTCAGGAATATCTTCAATGTCATCAATTTACTGTGCTCATTAGTGTTGTAGCAAAGAGTGATTAACTTCATTGCTGATCCATGATTAATATATATCTTCAGCTGCTGCCAATCCATATGTGGCGCTTATGTCTGAGAAATTTTGTGTCATTTCCTCTAATTATATCTAACATTGGCCCATGGCCCTGGTGTAAGGTTAGTTATAAGTATAGTTCCAGTTCCTTCACCAGACAACCCGTTCCCATCTTGATCATTATTACATAACATAAAGATTCTTTCTGTCATTGTAAAGAAAAATGATAACTTAGTTCTCTGCTATTAAGTGCTGCCTTTCAACATACTTCCTATGTAAGCAATGTTCTTTAATTGTTAATTCCATGTGGGATATAATTGTAGAGAAGATAAAAAGTAGATGGTGACAATCTACAAACAGCAGCAGCTAAATATACAAAAAATATATTACTTCCTCATTAATTTCTATTTCAAGATAATTTAGTTATCATAGTTGTCATTGATTAATTTAACTATGTAGTCAAATGTATATATATGTATGTATATATAAATGTATATATATAGATAGATAGATACACACACACACATATATGTGTGTGTGTGTGTGTGTGCGTATATACATACATATATGTTGCAATGACTGTCACATACTTGTATTTCTCTTTAGTTAGATACAATGTCCCTCTGACAGTTGTATTACAAGTGTATAACCTGTAATATGACAGAATCTATGTACAACATCCCTCCATTTCCAGTTCCATAAGACAAAATGTCTGATTTTAATAATATTTCTTTATCATTTATTTATTTATTTTACTACTACTAATAATAATAATAGTAATAGACCAGATGTAATTGTGAAGGACCGTAAAGAGAAAAATGCTTGTAGATTATCATGAGATTATATTCAGTTCATAACATCTCAGAGGAGTTCCAAATATTCAGTAAATATAAAGATTCTGACAATTGAAATTGAGAAATTGTGGCATCTTAAAGCCTGTAAAATACCAGTAATAGTTGGGGAACTTGGAATGATAGAAACAGGAACAGAATAATATTTGGACCAGATACCTGGAAAGTCAGTTCTGTAAGAGATACAGAAAATAGTGTTGACTGGTACTGCCCATGTCTTGAGAAGGGTATTATAAGTTTAAATACCTTGTAAAGACATTTACTGTTTTGTTCATGCCCTTAAGGTATCATTCGTATGACAGTTGATTGTTTAAAGAGATATCTTCCAACTTCTGACTATTTGTCATTGTATTCATACCTGTAACATTGACTCCTAAGAAAGTTAAAATGTGGGGAAAGAGAGGACTATTTATAAACCACCTTCAGTTTATGGGTGAGCTGAAACTGCTTGGGATGTCTGAAAATCAGATAGATTCTTTGGTTAAAATAGTCCAAATATGTAGCAACGGCATTGGTATAGAATTTGGGGTTTCCAAATACTCTGTACTCAACATGAAAAGAGGGAAAAAGTAGCCTATAGTGGATTTTGGCTGCCATTGGTAGAAACCATAGGGTTACCAGAAGATAGTGGATACAAGTATTTGGGGGTTTTAGAACTGGATCATGTTTTAGATGCAGAAATGAAAGAAATGGTTTAGGGAGATATATTTAAAAAGGGTAAAAATGATTTTAAAATCCAAATCCAACCTGAGTGTTAGAAATAGTCACTGCAATCAATATTTAGGCAGAAGAGATTCTAGTGAAGGGAAGCTACAGTAGGGAAGACTTAATATGCTAATTCTATGAGTAGATGTCTCTTTTGAACAAATTACTGAATATTCATTATTGAAACCGACAGACATCTATTTATTATATATGTATCAGGAAATATATTTTATTGCAAATTAAAAAATATTATTTCTTCCCAAAACACCAGTAAACTGCCTCCTTTCTTCTAATGTAAATAGTTCCATGTATCAGATATGTTATTTTAGAAGTGGACAACTTCACTTTTATACAATTTTCTTTTAATATAAGATATCTCATGATGTTAGCTTGCTGAATAAGCTATTTTTCATGACTGAACTTGTGAAATACTTCATAATTATAAATGTAAGCTTCAATTTGTTACATCTACTTTATTAAATACTGACATTTATATATTTATTTTCTCTTGTCATTCTCACTCAAGCTGCAGTTGTTAGATTTTGTTAGTATTTTATTTACAAATATATTAGTAAACTTTGGCTTCAATTTTCAAACTTATACTGCCACATCATAGCAGCTTTCATTTTAACTTAATGAATTCCATATATAGAATCAACATATGGCAGGAATATCTGCTAGAAAAAGCAGTAAATAATAATTTCACACATTGAATTATTGAATTGTTTTTGTGTTTTTATATATTTTTTGTTACTTTTTGAATATGTCAGTTTTCTCGACATTTTAACTGTTGAAATGTTATAATATATATCTCTGAAATATTAGGAAAACATGAAATACAGACCTCTTCTTTTATTTTCTTCTTTCTTTTGTTTTACTCTGTTTAATTGGTTTGTTTTTTTCTTTCTTTTTTTCTTTTTTCCCTCCTCCGCCTCCTCCTCGTTCAGTTCACTGACCAGTCACCTTGTATGATGTCATTCCAGCCTGTTGATATTAATATGAAACAACATTCCTCTTCGTCCCCATTGCCCACACCAGTGCTGGTAGAAAGTCAGATCATTGCTATAGCAGAAGCTGCCGCCAGAGTTGCTAAAGATTCCCCCGGATTTGAACCTAAAGAATTAAATTTAAAAAAACAAATAAACAGAGAAATTCAGGTTTGTTTTATTTATTTGTTTGTGTGTGTGTGTGAGAGTCTGTGTGTGTGAGTGTGTGTATGTGTTTGTTTGTTTGTGTTGTGAGTGTGTGTCTTTGTGTGTTTGTGAGTCTGTGTGTGTGTCTTTGTGTTTGTGAGTGTGTGTGTCTTTGTGTGTGTGTGTGTGTGAGTCTGTGTGTCTTTGTGTTTGTGAGTGTGTGTATGTGTTTGTTTGTGATGAGATACATATAATAATAATAATAATAATAATAATAATAATAATGGTTTCTACTCTAGGCACAAGGCCAACAAATTTTTTTTTGGGGAGGTGTGGGTCGACTAAATCGACCCCAGTGCATTACTGGTACTTTATTTTATCAACCCCTGTAAAGATGAAAAGCAAAGCTAACCTTGGCAGGTTTTGAACTCAGAATGTAGAACATTATAATTAAATACAACAAAGTATTTAGTTCAACATTTTAACAATTTTACCAACTCACCACCCTAATAATAATAATATCCAATTAATCTTCCTTCGTTAAACAATTATATAAAAGGGATTTAATTATCTTAATGTATCCATATTGTGTTTATTTGTAATTATGATGAGAAGGGCCTTAACTACAGCTAGAGTGGCCCCTTTACTTTAGAGAAGAAAGGGTATCAGAATGAATAAGATTAGGAAATATAATTTAAGACAGGAAAATATTTAGAAATACAGGGGTAGTCTAACCCATGCTAGTGTGGAAGGTGAACAAAAGCTAAAATTGTAAAGTGTGATGGATGTGGCAAGTGAAGGGGGTTGGAAATGTTTATATTTCCATATTGTTGGAATGAATGTCAGTTTTTGTTGTTTTGATAATGTACTGACCACCTTGACCGACATTCTCAGTTTGGACAGTTAGAGTTACCACAAAGGTGAGCAATAGGGCAGAGAAAGAAGAGGGGAACTGCAGTGTTTCCCTTTTTTAGGATCAGAGTTCAAGTCATACTAAAGTTGACTTTGCTTTTCATCCTTACGTGGTCGATGGAATAAATAATAGATGTTGATGGTAACAGCCCCCTCTGTAACCATTGGTCTTACTACCATTACTACCATCAGTACCATTACTACCATTACTACTATCTGTAGTAATGGTAGTAAACTATGTTTATTGAATCTGGTATCAACATCATTTAAGATCAATTTAAGATCAATTTTCTCTGATAGCAAAAGTTGGATGAGTTGTTGGTATCTAATCAGTAGAACTGACCTCCCAGATGGACCAAAAGTCGGATTGGTCATTACAGACTAAATTGGTATTTAATCGGTGGCTCTGATCTCTCAGATGGGCTAGAGCTGATTCTTAGAGTATGCTGTACATTATATTATAGCACCAACATTAGAGAGGCTGTCTTTCACTGAACAATCCTCCTGACCCTTTGTTTAAGTTACATTCCTTTAAACTGTACATACTGTGTTCTATACTGTGTTCTATATTGTGTTCTATACTGTGTTCTATACTGTGTTCTATACTGTGTTCTATATTGTGTTCTATACTGTGTTCTATACTGTGTTCTATACTGTGTTGTATACTGTGTTGTATATTGTGTTGTATATTGTGTTGTATATTGTGTTGTATACTGTGTTGTATACTGTGTTCTATACTGTGTTGTATATTGTGTTGTATATTGTGTTCTATACTGTGTTCTATACTGTGTTCTATACTGTGTTGTATATTGTGTTGTATATTGTGTTCTATACTGTGTTGTATATTGTGTTCTATACTGTGTTCTATACTGTGTTCTATACTGTGTTGTATATTGTGTTGTATACTGTGTTCTATACTGTGTTCTATACTGTGTTCTATACTGTGTTGTATATTGTGTTGTATATTGTGTTCTATACTGTGTTCTATACTGTGTTCTATACTGTGTTCTATACTGTGTTCTATACTGTGTTGTATATTGTGTTCTATACTGTGTTGTATATTGTGTTCTATACTGTGTTCTATATTGTGTTCTATACTGTGTTGTATATTGTGTTCTATACTGTGTTGTATATTGTGTTGTATATTGTGTTGTATATTGTGTTGTATACTGTGTTCTATACTGTGTTCTATATTGTGTTCTATACTGTGTTGTATATTGTGTTGTATATTGTGTTCTATACTGTGTTCTATATTGTGTTCTATACTGTGTTCTATACTGTGTTGTATATTGTGTTGTATATTGTGTTCTATACTGTGTTCTATACTGTGTTCTATACTGTGTTCTATACTGTGTTGTATATTGTGTTCTATACTGTGTTCTATACTGTGTTGTATACTGTGTTGTATATTGTGTTCTATACTGTGTTGTATACTGTGTTCTATATTGTATTGTATATTGTGTTCTATACTGTGTTCTATACTGTGTTGTATATTGTGTTCTATACTGTGTCGTATATTGTGTTGTATATTGTGTTCTATACTGTGTTCTATATTGTATTGTATATTGTGTTCTATATTGTGTTCTATACTGTGTTGTATATTGTGTTCTATACTGTGTTGTATATTGTGTTCTATACTGTGTTCTATATTGTATTGTATATTGTGTTCTATACTGTGTTGTATATTGTGTTCTATACTGTGTTGTATATTGTGTTCTATACTGTGTTGTATATTGTGTTCTATACTGTGTTCTATACTGTGTTGTATATTGTGTTCTATACTGTGTTGTATATTGTGTTCTATACTGTGTTCTATACTGTGTTGTATATTGTGTTCTATACTGTGTTGTATATTGTGTTCTATACTGTGTTCTATACTGTGTTGTATATTGTGTTCTATACTGTGTTGTATACTGTGTTCTATACTGTGTTCTATACTGTGTTGTATATTGTGTTCTATACTGTGTTGTATATTGTGTTCTATACTGTGTTCTATACTGTGTTGTATATTGTGTTCTATACTGTGTTGTATATTGTGTTCTATACTGTGTTGTATATTGTGTTCTATACTGTGTTGTATATTGTGTTCTATACTGTGTTGTATATTGTGTTCTATACTGTGTTGTATACTGTGTTCTATATTGTATTGTATATTGTGTTCTATACTGTGTTGTATATTGTGTTCTATACTGTGTTGTATATTGTGTTCTATACTGTGTTGTATATTGTGTTCTATACTGTGTTGTATATTGTGTTCTATACTGTGTTGTATATTGTGTTCTATACTGTGTTGTATATTGTGTTCTATACTGTGTTGTATATTGTGTTCTATACTGTGTTGTATATTGTGTTCTATACTGTGTTCTATACTGTGTTCTATACTGTGTTGTATATTGTGTTCTATACTGTGTTGTATATTGTGTTCTATACTGTGTTGTATATTGTGTTCTATACTGTGTTGTATATTGTGTTCTATACTGTGTTGTATACTGTGTTCTATATTGTATTGTATATTGTGTTCTATACTGTGTTGTATATTGTGTTCTATACTGTGTTGTATATTGTGTTCTATACTGTGTTGTATATTGTGTTCTATACTGTGTTCTATACTGTGTTCTATATTGTATTGTATATTGTGTTCTATACTGTGTTGTATATTGTGTTGTATACTGTGTTCTATACTGTGTTCTATATTGTGTTCTATACTGTGTTCTATACTGTGTTGTATATTGTGTTCTATACTGTGTTGTATATTGTGTTCTATACTGTGTTGTATATTGTGTTTTATACTGTGTTGTATATTGTGTTCTATACTGTGTTGTATATTGTGTTCTATACTGTGTTGTATATTGTGTTCTATACTGTGTTGTATATTGTGTTCTATACTGTGTTGTATATTGTGTTCTATACTGTGTTCTATATTGTATTGTATATTGTGTTCTATACTGTGTTGTATATTGTGTTCTATACTGTGTTCTATACTGTGTTGTATATTGTGTTCTATACTGTGTTGTATACTGTGTTCTATACTGTGTTCTATACTGTGTTGTATATTGTGTTGTATATTGTGTTCTATACTGTGTTGTATATTGTGTTCTATACTGTGTTCTATACTGTGTTGTATATTGTGTTCTATACTGTGTTCTATACTGTGTTCTATATTGTATTGTATATTGTGTTCTATACTGTGTTGTATATTGTGTTCTATACTGTGTTCTATACTGTGTTGTATATTGTGTTCTATACTGTGTTGTATACTGTGTTCTATACTGTGTTCTATACTGTGTTGTATATTGTGTTCTATACTGTGTTGTATATTGTGTTCTATACTGTGTTCTATATTGTATTGTATATTGTGTTCTATACTGTGTTGTATATTGTGTTCTATACTGTGTTGTATACTGTGTTCTATATTGTATTGTATATTGTGTTCTATACTGTGTTGTATATTGTGTTCTATATTGTGTTCTATACTGTGTTGTATATTGTGTTGTACACTGTGTTCTATACTGTGTTCTATATTGTGTTGTACACTGTGTTCTATACTGTGTTCTATACTGTGTTCTATACTGTGTTCTATACTGTGTTCTATACTGTGTTGTATACTGTGTTGTATATTGTGTTCTATACTGTGTTGTATATTGTGTTCTATACTGTGTTGTATATTGTGTTCTATACTGTGTTGTATATTGTGTTCTATATTGTGTTGTATATTGTGTTCTATACTGTGTTCTATACTGTGTTGTATATTGTGTTGTATACTGTGTTCTATACTGTGTTGTATATTGTGTTCTATACTGTGTTGTATATTGTGTTGTATACTGTGTTCTATACTGTGTTCTATACTGTGTTGTATATTGTGTTCTATATTGTGTTGTATATTGTGTTCTATACTGTGTTCTATACTGTGTTGTATATTGTGTTCTATACTGTGTTCTATACTGTGTTGTATATTGTGTTCTATATTGTGTTCTATACTGTGTTGTATATTGTGTTCTATACTGTGTTCTATACTGTGTTCTATACTGTGTTCTATATTGTGTTGTATATTGTGTTGTATACTGTGTTCTATACTGTGTTCTATACTGTGTTGTATATTGTGTTCTATACTGTGTTCTATACTGTGTTGTATATTGTGTTCTATACTGTGTTCTATATTGTGTTCTATACTGTGTTGTATACTGTGTTCTATACTGTGTTGTATATTGTGTTCTATATTGTGTTCTATACTGTGTTGTATATTGTGTTCTATACTGTGTTCTATACTGTGTTGTATATTGTGTTCTATACTGTGTTCTATACTGTGTTGTATATTGAGTTCTATATTGAGTTCTATACTGTGTTGTATATTGTGTTCTATACTGTGTTGTATATTGTGTTCTATACTGTGTTCTATACTGTGTTCTATACTGTGTTGTATACTGTGTTCTATATTGTGTTCTATACTGTGTTCTATATTGAGTTCTATATTGTGTTCTATACTGTGTTCTATATTGTGTTCTATACTGTGTTGTATATTGTGTTGTATATTGTGTTGTACACTGTGTTCTATACTGTGTTCTATATTGTGTTCTATACTGTGTTGTATATTGTGTTGTATATTGTGTTCTATACTGTGTTCTATACTGTGTTCTATATTGAATTCTATACTGTGTTGTATATTGTGTTGTATATTGTGTTCTATACTGTGTTCTATACTGTGTTCTATATTGAATTCTATACTGTGTTGTATATTGTGTTCTATACTGTGTTCTATACTGTGTTGTATATTGTGTTCTATACTGTGTTCTATACTGTGTTCTATACTGTGTTCTATACTGTGTTCTATATTGAGTTCTATACTGTGTTCTATTATGTGTTGTATATTGAGTTCTATACTGTGTTCTATACTGTGTTCTATATTGAGTTCTATACTGTGTTTAATATTGAGTTCTATATTGAGTTCTATATTGAGTTCTATACTGTGTTCTATTATGTGTTGTATATTGAGTTCTATACTGTGTTCTATATTGAGTTCTA
>OZ024748.1:9438439-9475939 GCA_964016885.1 Eledone cirrhosa
ATAGTCAGTAGCCTTAAGAGGCATAATAATGATAATAATAATAATAGTAATTAGTAGTAACGCGGTATCAATATAGCATTGTGATGTTTATTCAGGTGTGACACGTGTTTCACAATCAATCAGCTCAAGAAATGATCGGTATTGATCGCGCCTGACTCTGGAATCAAAGGCTCGTCAGATTTGTGAATTCAGCATTACATATACTTAGGTGTCAGTAATATAAAGAGAAGGGTGGCAGGGTATTATATATATATAAAATGATATGAAACGAAAGGAGCTGTGTGGTTACTAAAAACAAGGTTTAGGATGTTGGTTAGGACTGAACAGGAGGAGAAAGGAAGAAAGGAGTTTCCATCGTCAGCTGTAAATGTTTCCCGATCTGATGTTTTGGCACTGAATTACAGGACATCGGTGTAGTTCGGGTGCGCCCGAGGCCTTTTATTAATCAAAAGGCCAGGTGGAAAAGTAGAGAGGGAAAGGAGGAAGAGGGAAGGGAAAAGGGGAAAAAATAGGAAAGAAATAGGAGATAAAAAGTGTACAGGTCCCATCGTGGGAAGACACATATATATATATATACACACACACACATACACATAATACTGGTGGTCTCAATAATAAGAAAAATGGAAAGAATATAGAAAAAAAGAGGTAAGAGAAAATATTTAAAAAATAAAGGAATTTCTTTGAAGATTGCTGGTTACTTTAGGGCTGTGTGTTTGCTTGAAGTTGGTTGGTCATTTGGCCAGCTTTACTACTTATTGATTGTGGCTGTAACTAGAACAACTGTTTATTGACCACTACAACTTCTGGTGTATCCATTAAAGATGACTTAAAATTCCACCGTTTTGGGTGTGAGTGTGCTGCTTGGCATCAGACACACACGCACATAGGTATACACATACACACTTCCAAAGATGCACACAAACACACACACACTTGTATATGAGCATATATTGATACCTCATTCCTACTCATTATAATATATATATATATATATATATATATATATATATATATATAGTAATGAAAACATAGATTCAGTCTTTATTCAAATTATTGAAATTCACTGAATTTAAATTTAAGTTATTTATCTTACTTTGAAATTCAGTTTTGTTGCCTGCTCTTTTATTATTTAGAAAACATTCTAATTTACAGTAGAATGTTTAATGTCTGCTGTGATTAAGACTAAACCACTTCCAGATGCATGTTAATGGTGACACATGCAGATGCATGCCAACATTTGAATGGACTATGTTGCAGGTGAATGCTAATATTACTCAAGGGACATAATTCAGTAGCCTACTAACCCAATCTATATTATAAGTCTCATGTTACAGTTTTCTGGCGCAACTCGTTTTTTAAATTAAAGTTTTTACTTGCAAATATTTTATTTTTCCTTTCACAGGGACATTATCTTCAAGCTCTATTGTTAGTAAAGTTATATTTTGTTGTGTATATTTATGCAATATTTATTACTCTTTCAAGCAGGGTTTATTTTAAAGAAATTTTAGAACTGCAGAAATATTTTAGGCTTTGCTTTGACCCAGTGGTTGATATTCTCTGAGTCTGTGAAGCATGGCTGTTATTTTTAACATTTTATGAATGTTTTAAGTGTTTTAACCATCTATTTAACATAAAATGTAAAATTGCTGCACAAAAAACAGGGATCACTGGATATTAAAATAATTACTGCCTTCATGATATCATTGCCACGTATCATGTAGGGCAATGACATTTTCATAGCTAATATGTTAAAGTTGTATGACAACCAATATAATATGTTAACTGTGTCATTGGACTTTTTAATTTGGTTTAACTGGGGACTATAATCTGTTGTAAGATTATAAACAGAAGAACTTCAACAATATTATTCAATGTTTTGTCTGTGTATCATCATAGATAAATATCAGTAAATACTCTCGAAATATATTTTATTTGCATTCATCTTATGAGTGTAAGCATGTTGATAAAACAAACTCACACACATATCTATTCATAGTATTAATATTAGAAGCTTTATAATAGCTAGTATAAAAAACAACAATTACTTCATGCTGTATTATATATATACTAAGTCCACCTTGGAAGGTGGTCGTGTTAGTGACACACGAGGCAGCCATAACTGTCAACTGCCTTCACTTTAATGTAAACAAATCTACACCAAACCAATGTTATCAAAGAACTCAAACACAATTCATAAACCTACATTAACATATATACATATCTACACATCTACACACACACTCACACACATCTACATACACACACACAGCTGTTTTAATATCAACCCTTCTGAGACTGCCACTCATTTTATGACTCAAGGCCTGTCATTTTTAGGACCTCCTCAATTTTATGTGAGAACCATTTTGTTAAATTATGTTCCAAACTCTAACTTAGGAATGAAAGAGTAGAACAAGGGTTCAAGGATACTTAAGAGCACTTCAAAACCTTTCTGGAACACCATGGTTATTTTCCCCACACGAATTATACGCTTTTTAGTATGTTCACTTCAAGCAGATGTCTTCCTTTATATGCATCACATGTCCATACCATTACAGTCTCCTCCTGCACACTGCAGTCAATACCTCCAATATCCAGTTTTTCTCACAGCTCATTGGTAAGGGAGAGAACTCACTCGTCAGGTGAGATCAAATATTAAAGCAACTCATTATTCAGCATCTTCAGGACAGAGATACTCAATAATAGTGGAATTAGCCAAACTTAATTACAGTAGTAGAACTCTGTTTATACAACTGAACAAATTAATATTGATAATAAAGCCTTTTATGTCGTTTTATAATTATCTTTGAACAATGAAGTTAATGAGTAGGAATAATATACCTGAAAGGGCTACCGTCTGACCCATGCTAGCGTGGAAAGTGGACATTAAACGATGATGATGATGATGATTGGCTGAAATAATTTCAGTATTTGCTGCGACTTAAACAATGTGTTGCTGCAATGTTAAACTGTATCATAATTGGTAAGTTTGACTATGTAAGCTGAACTTTTCTACCTGGCTGTGTCGGACATTATGACAAATCTCCAAGACAGGACTAGTCCTGTAGAATTCGTTTCTATGATATAATAAATATATATCTACTATATATTTGAGACTGTATGTGTGTATGCAGCTAAAATGGTGCAGCCTTCAGAGAAGCAGGTTTGATTTTCAACATCTGCACTCCAAGAAGAATGTTTTCGGTTGTTAGTGATAAAAATATATATAATTTGATAAGAGAAATAACTCCACTTGAAGATCTCCATAATTGAATGCCTTTAGAAGTCGCCATCATTTGGAGCATGGCTTAGTGGTTAGAGAGTTGGATTCACAGTCGTGAGGTTGCGAGTTCAATTCTTGGACTAGGTGATGCATTGTGTCCTTGAGCAAGACATTTTATTTCACATTGCTCCTTCTGCCAAAATTTCTGATGAAGGACTAGTGTCCGAAATGTAAAGACTCTTTTCCTACTATGTCAAGCATTAAACTAATATATTTTGTCATTGTACTGTGTTGTTTGATAACATCAATATTGCATCATGGAAGACTGAAGCCTTTGATAGAAGTAAATGGAGAAAGTTGGTCTATCAAGGATAAATTGTTTACAAGACATCTCGGATACAACATAAGGAATGTCAGAAAGGGCATGTGGCCTTCAATGTACTTAATATTCTCTCTCTCTCTCTCACTATCTATCTATCTATCTATCTATCTATCTATCTCTCTGTATATATATATGTGTGTATGTGAAGGCATGTGGCTTTAGTGGTCAAAGTATTCGGCTCAAGATCGTAAGGTTTGATTGTTGATTGCTGAACCAGGCTGTGTGTTTTGTCTCTTAACAAAATACTATTTCACATTGCTCCAGTCCACTCACCTGAAAAATATTAGTTGTACCTGTTAGTTAAAGAACTGGCCCTGTCACACACTGTATCCCACTGAATCTCTTTAGAATGCTCAGCCACTTGCATGTATATTTCATGAGTATATATATATATATATATATATATATATATATATATATATATATATATATATATATATATATTAAAACCTTATTGGATTGTTACTAATTTGATGCTAACATATTTTGATTTGAAAAGTTTTTCTAAAGAACATTTTTAGTATATGATTGCTCACCAATAACAACAACAACGATATTACTAAATATTTTATCATCATACATTCACAATTAACTGCATTTAATACTTCATCTTTTTTTTCTACTAAAGAAAACCGGTTATTTGAATAACTTAAAGAAAATACTTGGTCGTTGTTGATTGAAACTTGTATAGTTGATATGTACTCTCTGTTTACAAGATATTGTATATAAACACAAGATGGTCACATCTGTCAATTACATACAGTGCTGGCTAAAAAACTGTATAAATATTCTGTTGTAGAGTGTAGTATTGAAAGAAATCACTGTAAACACACCAGTTCTTTAGTAAACGAACTAGCTCCAAGACTGCATTATATATGAAAATCAATCTACCTCATTTACTTAAGCTCTCAGTAATAGTGTGTATACAAGCAGTGTCTCTGTGGTTAATGAGGGTACACAGTTTCTGATGAAACCCTAACACAAGGATTGCAGCTAGTCCAGATGATGCCTCTTTAATCTGTTCATGAAGATATTGTACATACAGACAAGATGTTTACATCTGTTTATACATACAGTGACATTTTATTTGAGTGTGACACATGACTATTTCTGTAAGTCTGAGAGTGACTTGACTATTTCTGTAAACCTGAGTGGAACTTGACTATTTCTGTAAACCTGAGTGTGACTCATGACTATCTCTATAAACCTGAGTGTGACACTTAAATATTTCTATAAATCTCAATGAATGACTGCTGTAAATATCTCAATATTTCCTAGCTTTCTAACATTTAATTCTCACCTTTATTATCATTAGTTCTACTTCTCGGCCCTTGTGGCCAATAAATGAAACAATTATTAGTTTTACTTCTGTATCTAATGTTTAGCTGCAATATTTGATTCTTGTTTTCATTTTCTTTGGTTTTATTCTCTCATCAAAATCTTCATCATCATCATCATCGTTTAACGTCTATCTTCCACACTAGCATGGGTCTTCCAATCAATTGTGATTTCTGTGGTTATTTTCATTCTGTGATAAATTTGACCATTCTATCATTATTGAAGATTTTAAATTTAAGTTTCTTTTATCCAAAGCTATTAATATGTGATTGGGTGCCAGCCAACAGTAGTGGACGGACGTATTTTTGACTGGATTCTCCAAACCCCCATTTCAGTCATAATGTGTAAACTTGAATTCTAAATCCATTGTTGGGTTTCATTTTTGTCTTTGCAGTAATTCCAAACAGCTGTGGTCTGTCGAAAGTCCGTCCATCAACTGTAGCAGGTTACACTCATATTTTTAAATCTTCACTATCGCATGAAATACTCTTCTTTTAATGGCATATCGCTACATCTGTGCTACCTGTTTTCTATGTTTATTACCAACTATAAATCTCCTTTTATATAGTTCTATTTTGTTTTTAAATCGAAGCCTGCAGTTAAACTTTGAAATAACCACAGGGTTATTTTCTTCATTTTAAAGATTATATCTTACTGACTGTATATATATACATACACACATATGTATATATATATATATATATATATATATATATATATATATATATATATATAATATATATATGTGTGTGTGTGTGTCTGCTAGCAGAGAAACTGGATATTAAATAATGAGGAGGAGGATATAATTATTATTATTTAATCAAATTTTGTGAAAGTAGCTGCTAGGATTAAACATAGGACCCATATTTTAAACTGTACACCACTTGCAGATGATACATGATGTGTAATCAGTGAGTAACCAGTCACTTATTTATGATTCTCTGCCATGAGTCATTTCATATTTGTATTCCCATATATATGTATGTATATAATCACCGGACTTTCACAAACATGGAAACATTTGTCTGTGACATATTAACTCACTCACATAATTGTGTTAACATCTGATGATGTCACACCAGTGCCAGTTGCTGTTGCTATCATTGCATAACAGCTCCACACTGGTGTCACTGAAATACGTATAATCTGATAAATACAATTATATAACACCCATCTTAACATTTATTTTATATATGGAAACTCTGATGTGTAAGAGTGCTTATACCGGTTTATGAACGAGACGTCACAATGCAGCTCTTACAGATAAACAATACAAGAATTAGCAACTATATATATATATATATTATCTTAGCTCAAAGACCTTTGACTGTTGGTCTATTTGGTCAGGGCTTACTTGTGACTAAAACTAAGCCCCCGAATTTCCAGTATTTTTACCAAAGCAGGTTTTTAAACTGAAGCCATAATGTCAATTAGAACCTTAATATAAGGAAGTTGATGCTATCTAGTTTTCTACTATTTTAACCAACTGTTCTCACCACTATCACCTTCATCAGTTGTTCTATGTTAAATATTATCCTTCCATCAGATTACCAATTTCTATTTCATTATAATTGAGATTAATATTTAATCTATAGTTATGCCGTATATCGTAAATTAATAGTTTGTTTTCACTGTTGTAGATGTTGTAATAGTTGTAGTTGTTGTCTTGTTGTTGTTGTTTTAATGTAGTATTTATTGAGAATCTCTTACCTGTTGATTGAGCTGTTACCTTTCAATGCTGTATATATTATTATTAGCCACATAATGTAGAATGCTGCAGTTAATAGTTTCTTTTCATGCCAAACAGCATGATATGGCCTGTCGTTCTATGATACAAAACTGTTTATTTTAAAATGTTTTTATTCATCTAAAATCCTTCCAACATTATTTTATATAAGTTGTTAAATTATGTTCTAGACACCAGCTTAATTAGAAAGTTAGTTACATTACTAAACCTTTCCAAATACTTGATTATTTGGAATGAGATGGTTGGGTCATGAGTTGAGGAAGGATGAAAGTGACCAGGTGATAGAAATGATTGTGGAAGAAAGTAGAGGAAGAGGAAGACCAAGAAATGGCTGGAATATTTGGTAAAAGCTAGAAGTTGATGGGGCGGAGGAGGGGGGGGGGGTGCAAACAACAGGTCAAACTGGACAATCTTAAGCAGAATTGATATATTTAACAAAAGGATTGTAGTGACCATCATCATCATCATCATCATCATCATCATCATTTAATGTCCCTGGCTATCAAGGGTGGAATGGGTCTTCACAGACTGGAGTTACTAGACAGGTCAGGGTTTCACATCCCACTTACATACAGTTCCACATTCTACCAAGTGCATTTATTGTGGCCTCAGTACTAAGGAGGTTGTTATTTCTTTGATACAACTGAAGGGTCTTCCCAACCCTTTGTTTGGAAAGCTTTCTAGAGTTGGATGCCCTTCCTATCACCAATCACTTTACAGAATGTAGTGGGTGCATTTATCATTGTTGATCACCAACACTAGAGAAGATAAAGTGTCTTGATGTTTTGGATGTTAGTCCTTCTTCAGAAGAAGAAATAGAAAGACAGGAGAGTGGGAAGATGAGAAATGTGAAGAAATATCTTTTGGAGAGAAAGCATGTGTGTGTTTCCTTAACCAATATGTGTGTGTGTATCTTTTTAGTTCTTTTGTTTGTCTCCTTTTCTTGAAGTGAAAAACAACAGATCTGCAGAGTACATTTGTCCCTGTGTGTGTGTCTATATATGTGTGTGTCTATATATATGTGTATGCGTCTATATATATGTGTGTGTGTGTGTCTATATATATATATGGGTGTGTGTGTGTCTATATATATATGTGTGTGTGTGTGTCTATATATATGTGTGTGTGTGTCTATATATATATATATATGTGTGTGTCTATATATATATATGTGTGTGTGTGTGTGTGTGTGTCTATATATATATGTGTGTGTGTGTTACTGTCCAGTTCATTTCTCCTCCTCCCTCCCCCCCCCCCCCCCCCATAATACAATTTGTTTGAGATTGAGTTCTTTTGAGGTGTTTGAGTAAAAGATATACTACTACTGCTACTACTACTACCCCTACTACTACTACCACTGCTACTAATATTACCACTACTACTACCACCACCCCTACTACTACCACCTTGTTTTCTTTGTTTTGATTGATTACTATCTTAACATCACTGACGTATGGAATCCAGTCTTTTACTCTTCAACAATCTAACTTCTGTTTCACTAATTTATATTTAATTCTAAACTCTCTCTACCTTTACATAGCAAAACAACCCACAGACAACACACACACACACACACACACACACACCATAGGTGCACAACAGACACAACACAGCACACACACACACAACAACACACCACAGGCGCACAACAGACACAACACACACACACAACACAGACAACACAACACAGGCGCACAACAGACACAACACAGCACACACACACACAACAACACACCACAGGCGCACAACAGACACAACACACACACACAACACAGACAACACACCACAGGCGCACAACAGACACAACACACACACACACACAACAACACAACACAGGCGCACAACAGACACAACACACACACACAACACAGACAACACAACACAGGCGCACAACAGACACAACACACACACACAACACAGACAACACAACACAAACACACACACACACACAACAACAACAAACAACAGACACAACACAACACAACACACCACACCATACACACACAACAGACACAACACACCACACACAACAACAGACAACACAACACATCACATCACAGACACACACACCATACAACAACAGACACACAACACACACCACACACAACACGCACCACACACAACAACAGACCCAGACCACAACAGACACAACACAACACATCACAGACACACACACCACACAGCAACAGACACACACCACACACCACACACACCACACACCACACACAACGCACCACATATCACAACACACCACACACAACACACCACAGACACACAACAGACAGACACAATACAACACACAACACACACACACCACACACACACCACACACAACACACACACCACACACAACACACACACACCACACACCACAAACAACACACACCACACAACATAACACACACCACACACACTACAAACAACACACACCACACAACATAACACACACCACACACACCACAACACACCACACACCACAACACACCACACACCACACACCACCCATACAACAATAATTATCCCAATATATATTGTTATTTCTCACTAATGTAAAGAATTAAAAATCATCCTTGACATATTCGTCTTGTCTGATTATTTTATATTTCCCAAAGTATTTCACAGAAGAAACTTTCTCTCCCCCCTCCCTCATCTAGAGGCTTTATTTTTGTTACACATTGCAAATTAGATTAACTTTTTCCTCATGTCTAACTCTCATTGCAAATCATTGATTATTTCTAAAATAATCCTTTACATATATGAAAACTTGCCTTTGGAGATATTGATTATCATGACAAAAGAATTGACTAAACTTTTTAATAGCTTTCTTCGAGGATATTATTAATTTATCTGAAAATAAATTTGTAGAATGATGGAAAAAAAATGTGTCTGTATGTGAGCATGTTTATATTTATCTATGTATGTGTGTGTTTGTATGAATGTGTATATATGTATGTATATGTGTACATATATGTGTGTGTATACATGTATGTATGATAATATATGATATATGTGTGTGAATGTATATATATATATTTATAATGCAAAACATATCTAGAGACTGTTTGTTGGGTGCATAAATATTTTTAGCTACACACTTTAGATGTTGAAATGTTGTTTACTGCAAATAATTGATTCTTTTAGTCTTGTTTAGAATCTTTGCATTCATTCACCCCTTTCAAGTTCCAACTTTACTAACATGTTGATATCAAATAAAAGACTTTCATACATTCACTGTAAATATTAGGACTTAAAACTGAAACCATTTCTTTCGAAATACATAGAATTATCTCATTCCGTATATATTGATAGTTCACATAGATTTCAGCTATACTGATAGGATCATATTACATAACCCTTTTCATACCAAACTGCCAAAAACTGCCTCTCATTCTACACTACTAAGTTATTTGTTTCAATATTGATGTGAAAACCTTTCATCGTAGTTTTATGTAAGAACAATGAAGTTATATTTTAAACACTATCTTGATTATTAGAAAGTTTGTTATATTACTCCAAATTATCTGAAAATTATATGCAATGTGTTTCACTAGAAATATGGTAAGGAAAGGGTTAACATCTGTTTGTATGTCGGAGAGTTAATTCGTGAAATGTAATTCTTTACCTTCTTTAAAGAAAGAACCCTTGAACAATATCATTTTAGATAGACAATATTATGGTGATGGTCCTGGCCAGAATGTCTTTTGTAGATTGTATGTTTACTCTATCAGGTCTGACCTGGGCTAAACATCAAGTTACTCCCATATTGTCATTATATACATATCAATACTATTACTTGAATATGGTGAATACATTAACCTATTTACTCCTTCCTTTCAATCTTCTCCTACTAAACCCCTATTTTCTCCTTTATTATATAGACTAGTTTCTCCACAATTGTTTGTTTTGCTGTAATTAATGGTTCAGTCATATAGCTAAATGTAGCCCTTAACAGGATATCTACCTTTACCATATACCCATGTCTCTAAATGTTGCTTGTCTTTGTTAGCCATTAACAGGACATTTATTTTGACCATGTACCCCATCTTTCTAAGTGTTGCTTGTTTTCGTAGAACTTCAGTTTGGACCCAGTACTTACAGAGTCAGTTTGTCTTTTATACATTTCCTACTTCTGCTTTCTTTCTTACCCAATTTGCTGCTAGAATTAGGTTGTACCCAACTTCTGTTTCCACTGGAATATATCATACAAATGGTAGAGCATGTAGGGATCTTTTAAGTCTTCTATAGTAAATATTATGAGTTATTTGGAATAGAATATTCTACAATGTTTCCAATTCCTTATTATAAATTACTAAATTAACTGTTGTAGTAGCTTCCTGTAATCACAAAAGGTTTTGTTTGGAACATTCTCACTATAACTATCTCCTAATAATTTCATATTTTAAACTAATACTTCAACATACCTCCATTGTATTAACAGTATGAATCTTGTTATCACATTAGGTTAGTGACTAAAGTATTGTGATGGTACAAGTAGAATGGTTTTATCCACTAAGAGACTCTCTGCTTTGTCTTCTTATTTCCCTCCATCCCAATCGTATCAAACTATTGTTATGAAATTTATTTGATTTTACTGAAGCTGCTTTGTAACATTTGACATAGTCAGGATTTAGACATTTGCTTTTTCTGGCATATTCCAGGGCATTTTAAGAGGGAGGGTTTCCTGAGCAATCTTCCCAACCAACTGTTTGCCTGGTCTGGACTGCTAGATACAGGGGCAATGCTGTATTGTTCTCACCAACATCACAGCCTCACACTGTGTACAGCAACATCCATCCACTGAAAGACTTCAAAATATCACAGACTCTATAGAAATGTTTTAACATCAAATTTTGGCATTTATACACCTATCATACATTTTGTATTTATTTAAGGGAAATATAAAAAAAATTGAGCTAACGTAAATCTATGAAAGATAATATTTAAATTTATCAAACATTTTTCATTCTATTTGTAAAGTTTTATACAATGAAAAAATATTTGACTCGTTTCAAGTCCCCCAACCCAAGTTTTGTATAAAGTGTGGAATCTCATTTGGGTATTGTCTACCAATAATACTGTATTATATGTAAATAAAGATGTTTGTTTTATAAATCTGACTTTATTATATTTTCTTGAGACTGCTAATGACTTCCTTGATTCATTTCTTCTTCTTCACTCTTACCCTGCCCCACTGCCTCCACTCTTCCCCTCACTCACTGTCTTCATTCTTCCCCTCACCCACTGTCTTCACTCTTCCCCTCACCCACTCCCTTCACTCTTACCCTGCCCCACTGCCTCCACTCTTTCCCTCACCCACTGTCTTCACTCTTCCCCTCACTCACTCCCTTCACTCTTACCCTGCCCCACTGCCTCCACTCTTTCCATCACCCACTGTCTTCACTCTTCCTTCTCACCCACTGCCTTCACTCTTACCCTGCCCCACAACCTGTGTTTCAATTTTAGAAATATTTACATCACATTTTCTCTCTAATATCTTCCATAATTAATTAGAATTATTAATTTCATCTAATTTATATTTTTGTCAAATTTTCCATTCTTTTCTATAACTAGATTTTAAACCAGAATCTTCTATTACAGAAATGTCTTTTATTTAGACATATATATACTCCTGGTAGAAAGATCAACATGAAATTAAAGTGTCTTGGTCAAAAATATAATGCATCACCCAGTTTAGGAATTGAACTCACAACCTCCCAATTGTGAATCCGATTCTCTAAGCACTAAGCTACACACCATTGCTCTTTCTGCCGGTAGTTGTGACCAGTAGATAGTATCAGGTGTTGTGACCAGTAGATAGTATCAGGTGTCGTGACCAGTAGATAGTATCAGGTGTTGTGACCAGTAGATAGTATCAGGTGTTGTGACCAGTAGATAGTGTCAGGTGTTGTGACTGGTAGATAGTATCAGGTGTTGTGACCAGTAGATAGTATCAGGTGTTGTGACCAGTAGATAGTGTCAGGTGTTGTGACTGGTAGATAGTGTCAGGTGTTGTGACTGGTAGATAGTATCAGGTGTTGTGACCAGTAGATAGTGTCAGGTGTTGTGACCAGTAGATAGTGTCAGGTGTTGTGACCAGTAGATAGTGTCAGGTGTTGTGACTGGTAGATAGTGTCAGGTGTTGTGACTGGTAGATAGTATCAGGTGTTGTGACCAGTAGATAGTATTAGGTGTTGTGACCAGTAGATAGTATCAGGTGTTGTGACCAGTAGATAGTATCAGGTGTTGTGACCGGTAGATAGTATCAAGTGTTGTGACCAGTAGATAGTGTCAGGTGTTGTGACCAGTAGATAGTGTCAGGTGTTGTGACCAGTAGATAGTATCAAGTGTTGTGACCGGTAGATAGTGTCAGGTGTTGTGACCAGTAGATAGTATCAGGTGTTGTGACCAGTAGATAGTATCAGGTGTTGTGACCAGTAGATAGTGTCAGGTGTTGTGACCAGTAGATAGTATCAGGTGTTGTGACCAGTAGATAGTATCAGGTGTTGTGACTGGTAGATAGTATCAGGTGTTGTGACTGGTAGATAGTATCAGGTGTTGTGACCTGTAGATAGTATCAGGTGTTGTGACCAGTAGATAGTGTCAGGTGTTGTGACCAGTAGATAGTATCAGGTGTTGTGACTGGTAGATAGTATCAGGTGTTGTGACTGGTAGATAGTATCAGGTGTTGTGACCTGTAGATAGTATCAGGTGTTGTGACCAGTAGATAGTATCAGGTGTTGTGACCAGTAGATAGTGTCAGGTGTTGTGACCAGTAGATAGTATCAGGTGTTGTGACCAGTAGATAGTATCAGGTGTTGTGACTGGTAGATAGTATCAGGTGTTGTGACTGGTAGATAGTGTCAGGTGTTGTGACCGGTAGATAGTATCAGGTGTTGTGACCAGTAGATAGTATCAGGTGTTGTGACTGGTAGATAGTATCAGGTGTTGTGACTGGTAGATAGTATCAGGTGTTGTGACCGGTAGATAGTGTCAGGTGTTGTGACCAGTAGATAGTGTCAGGTGTTGTGACCGGTAGATAGTGTCAGGTGTTGTGACCAGTAGATAGTGTCAGGTGTTGTGACCAGTAGATAGTATCAGGTGTTGTGACTGGTAGATAGTATCAAGTGTTGTGACCAGTAGATAGTATCAAGTGTTGTGACCAGTAAATAGTATCAGGTGTTGTGACCAGTAGATAGTGTCAGGTGTTGTGACCAGTAGATAGTGTCAGGTGTTGTGACCGGTAGATAGTATCAGGTGTTGTGACCTGTAGATAGTATCAGGTGTTGTGACCGGTAGATAGTGTCAGGTGTTGTGACCGGTAGATAGTGTCAGGTGTTGTGACCAGTAGATAGTGTCAGGTGTTGTGACCAGTAGATAGTATCAGGTGTTGTGACCTGTAGATAGTGTCAGGTGTTGTGACCAGTAGATAGTATCAGGTGTTGTGACCTGTAGATAGTGTCAGGTGTTGTGACCGGTAGATAGTGTCAGGTGTTGTGACCGGTAGATAGTATCAGGTGTTGTGACCTGTAGATAGTGTCAGGTGTTGTCACCGGTAGATAGTGTCAGGTGTTGTGACCGGTAGATAGTGTCAGGTGTTGTGACCAGTAGATAGTATCAGGTGTTGTGACCAGTAGATAGTATCAGGTGTTGTGACCAGTAGATAGTATCAGGTGTTGTGACCAGTAGATAGTGTCAGGTGTTGTGACCAGTAGATAGTGTCAGGTGTTGTGACTGGTAGATAGTGTCAGGTGTTGTGACCAGTAGATAGTATCAGGTGTTGTGACCAGTAGATAGTATCAGGTGTTGTGACTGGTAGATAGTATCAGGTGTTGTGACCAGTAGATAGTATCAGGTGTTGTGACCAGTAGATAGTATCAGGTGTTGTGACCAGTAGATAGTGTCAGGTGTTGTGACCTGTAGATAGTATCAGGTGTTGTGACCGGTAGATAGTATCAGGTGTTGTGACCTGTAGATAGTATCAGGTGTTGTGACCAGTAGATAGTATCAGGTGTTGTGACCTGTAGATAGTATCAGGTGTTGTGACCTGTAGATAGTGTCAGGTGTTGTGACCGGTAGATAGTGTCAACTGTTGTGACCAGTAGATAGTATCAGGTGTTGTGACCAGTAGATAGTATCAGGTGTTGTGACCGGTAGATAGTGTCAGGTGTTGAGACCAGTAGATAGTGTCAAGTGTTGTGACCAGTAGATAGTATCAGGTGTTGTGACCAGTAGATAGTGTCAGGTGTTGTGACCGGTAGATAGTATCAGGTGTTGTGACCAGTAGATAGTATCAGGTGTTGTGACCTGTAGATAGTGTCAGGTGTTGTGACCGGTAGATAGTATCAGGTGTTGTGACCAGTAGATAGTATCAGGTGTTGTGACCAGTAGATAGTATCAGGTGTTGTGACCTGTAGATAGTGTCAGGTGTTGTGACCGGTAGATAGTGTCAAGTGTTGTGACCAGTAGATAGTATCAGGTGTTGTGACTGGTAGATAGTATCAGGTGTTGTGACCAGTAGATAGTGTCAGGTGTTGTGACCAGTAGATAGTGTCAGGTGTTGTGACTGGTAGATAGTGTCAGGTGTTGTGACCTGTAGATAGTATCAGGTGTTGTGACCAGTAGATAGTATCAGGTGTTGTGACCGGTAGATAGTATCAGGTGTTGTGACCTGTAGATAGTGTCAGGTGTTGTGACTGGTAGATAGTATCAGGTGTTGTGACCAGTAGATAGTATCAGGTGTTGTGACCGGTAGATAGTGTCAGGTGTTGTGACCAGTAGATAGTGTCAGGTGTTGTGACCAGTAGATAGTGTCAGGTGTTGTGACCAGTAGATAGTGTCAGGTGTTGTGACCGGTAGATAGTATCAGGTGTTGTGGCCGGTAGATAGTATCAGGTGTTGTGACCAGTAGATAGTATCAGGTGTTGTGACCGGTAGATAGTATCAGGTGTTGTGACCAGTAGATAGTGTCAGGTGTTGTGACCAGTAGATAGTGTCAGGTGTTGTGACCGGTAGATAGTATCAGGTGTTGTGACCGGTAGATAGTATCAGGTGTTGTGACCAGTAGATAGTGTCAGGTGTTGTGACCGGTAGATAGTATCAGGTGTTGTGACCAGTAGATAGTATCAGGTGTTGTGACCGGTAGATAGTGTCAGGTGTTGTGACCAGTAGATAGTATCAGGTGTTGTGACCAGTAGATAGTGTCAGGTGTTGTGACCTGTAGATAGTGTCAGGTGTTGTGACCAGTAGATAGTGTCAGGTGTTGTGACCAGTAGATAGTGTCAGGTGTTGTGACCTGTAGATAGTATCAGGTGTTGTGACCGGTAGATAGTGTCAGGTGTTGTGACCAGTAGATAGTGTCAGGTGTTGTGACCGGTAGACAGTGTCAGGTGTTGTGACCTGTAGATAGTATCAGGTGTTGTGACCAGTAGATAGTATCAGGTGTTGTGACCGGTAGATAGTATCAGGTGTTGTGACCTGTAGATAGTGTCAGGTGTTGTGACTGGTAGATAGTATCAGGTGTTGTGACCAGTAGATAGTATCAGGTGTTGTGACCGGTAGATAGTGTCAGGTGTTGTGACCAGTAGATAGTGTCAGGTGTTGTGACCAGTAGATAGTGTCAGGTGTTGTGACTGGTAGATAGTATCAGGTGTTGTGACCAGTAGATAGTATCAGGTGTTGTCACCGGTAGATAGTATCAGGTGTTGTGACCAGTAGATAGTATCAGGTGTTGTGACCTGTAGATAGTGTCAGGTGTTGTGACCATTAGATAGTGTCAGGTGTTGTGACCAGTAGATAGTGTCAGGTGTTGTGACCTGTAGATAGTATCAGGTGTTGTGACCTGTAGATAGTATCAGGTGTTGTGACCAGTAGATAGTATCAGGTGTTGTGACCGGTAGATAGTATCAGGTGTTGTGACCAGTAGATAGTGTCAAGTGTTGTGACCAGTAGATAGTATCAGGTGTTGTGACCAGTAGATAGTGTCAGGTGTTGTGACCTGTAGATAGTGTCAGGTGTTGTGACCAGTAGATAGTATCAGGTGTTGTGACCGGTAGATAGTATCAGGTGTTGTGACCGGTAGATAGTGTCAGGTGTTGTGACTGGTAGATAGTATCAGGTGTTGTGACTGGTAGATAGTATCAAGTGTTGTGACCAGTAGATAGTGTCAGGTGTTGTGACTGGTAGATAGTATCAGGTGTTGTGACCAGTAGATAGTGTCAGGTGTTGTGACTGGTAGATAGTATCAGGTGTTGTGACTGGTAGATAGTATCAGGTGTTGTGACCAGTAGATAGTATCAGGTGTTGTGACCAGTAGATAGTATCAGGTGTTGTGACCAGTAGATAGTATCAGGTGTTGTGACCAGTAGATAGTATCAGGTGTTGTGACCAGTAGATAGTATCAGGTGTTGTGACTGGTAGATAGTATCAGGTGTTGTGACCAGTAGATAGTGTCAGGTGTTGTGACCAGTAGATAGTGTCAGGTGTTGTGACCTGTAGATAGTGTCAGGTGTTGTGACCGGTAGATAGTATCAGGTGTTGTGACCAGTAGATAGTATCATGTGTTGTGACCAGTAGATAGTGTCAGGTGTTGTGACCAGTAGATAGTATCAGGTGTTGTGACCAGTAGATAGTGTCAGGTGTTGTGACCAGTAGATAGTATCAGGTGTTGTGACCAGTAGATAGTGTCAAGTGTTGTGACCAGTAGATAGTATCAGGTGTTGTGACCAGTAGATAGTGTCAGGTGTTGTGACCGGTAGATAGTATCAGGTGTTGTGACCGGTAGATAGTGTCAGGTGTTGTGACCAGTAGATAGTATCAGGTGTTGTGCCTGGTAGATAGTGTCAGGTGTTGTGACCAGTAGATAGTATCAGGTGTTGTGACCAGTAGATAGTATCAGGTGTTGTGACCAGTAGATAGTGTCAGGTGTTGTGACCGGTAGATAGTATCAGGTGTTGTGACCAGTAGATAGTGTCAGGTGTTGTGACCAGTAGATAGTATCAGGTGTTGTGCCTGGTAGATAGTGTCAGGTGTTGTGACCAGTAGATAGTATCAGGTGTTGTGACCAGTAGATAGTATCAGGTGTTGTGACCAGTAGATAGTATCAGGTGTTGTGACTGGTAGATAGTGTCAGGTGTTGTGACCAGTAGATAGTGTCAGGTGTTGTGACCGGTAGATAGTATCAGGTGTTGTGACCAGTAGATAGTGTCAGGTGTTGTGACCAGTAGATAGTATCAGGTGTTGTGCCTGGTAGATAGTGTCAGGTGTTGTGACCAGTAGATAGTATCAGGTGTTGTGACCAGTAGATAGTATCAGGTGTTGTGACCAGTAGATAGTATCAGGTGTTGTGACTGGTAGATAGTGTCAGGTGTTGTGACCAGTAGATAGTGTCAGGTGTTGTGACTGGTAGATAGTGTCAGGTGTTGTGACCGGTAGATAGTGTCAGGTGTTGTGACCAGTAGATAGTATCAGGTGTTGTGACTGGTAGATAGTGTCAGGTGTTGTGACTGGTAGATAGTGTCAGGTGTTGTGACCGGTAGATAGTATCATGTGTTGTGACCAGTAGATAGTATCAGGTGTTGTGACCAGTAGATAGTATCAGGTGTTGTGACCAGTAGATAGTATCAGGTGTTGTGACCAGTAGATAGTATCAGGTGTTGTGACCAGTAGATAGTGTCAGGTGTTGTGACCAGTAGATAGTATCAGGTGTTGTGACCAGTAGATAGTATCATGTGTTGTGACCAGTAGATAGTATCATGTGTTGTGACCAGTAGATAGTATCAGGTGTTGTGACCAGTAGATAGTATCAGGTGTTGTGACTGGTAGATAGTATCAGGTGTTGTGACCAGTAGATAGTATCAGGTGTTGTGACCAGTAGATAGTATCAGGTGTTGTGACTGGTAGATAGTGTCAGGTGTTGTGACCGGTAGATAGTATCAGGTGTTGTGACCAGTAGATAGTGTCAGGTGTTGTGACCAGTAGATAGTGTCAGGTGTTGTGACCAGTAGATAGTGTCAGGTGTTGTGACCGGTAGATAGTGTCAGGTGTTGTGACCAGTAGATAGTGTCAGGTGTTGTGACCAGTAGATAGTGTCAGGTGTTGTGACCGGTAGATAGTGTCAGGTGTTGTGACCAGTAGATAGTATCAGGTGTTGTGACCAGTAGATAGTATCATGTGTTGTGACCAGTAGATAGTATCAGGTGTTGTGACCAGTAGATAGTATTATGTGTTGTGACCAGTAGATAGTATCAGGTGTTGTGACTGGTAGATAGTATCAGGTGTTGTGACCAGTAGATAGTGTCAGGTGTTGTGACCAGTAGATAGTGTCAAGTGTTGTGACCAGTAGATAGTATCAGGTGTTGTGACCAGTAGATAGTGTCAGGTGTTGTGACCGGTAGATAGTGTCAGGTGTTGTGACCGGTAGGTAGTATCATTGAAGGAAACAACACAGTACAATGAAGAAATAACTTATTTTAATGCTTGATAGAGTAGGAAAAGACTCTAAGTTTCGGACATCAGTCCTTCATCAGTAGATGGAATGTGAAATAAAAAGATGAAATAAAAATAGTAGAGAGCGAGAACAGGGGTAAGGGCAGAAAACAGTTTTAAAGAAAAAGTATGTCAGCCTTTTTGGAGGAATATATATACATATATATATTATTAAAAGTTATCTTCTAAATTTGTATATCACAACCATTGTTTAGATATCACATAATTTCTTCTCACCATCATCATCATCACCACCAATAATACTACCACAACCACCACCACCAAGACCAATAAGACCATCATCATCACTACCAACAATTGTATGCTAAAACAGTGTCAAATGTCAGAGAGAGAGAGTTCAAACAGTTTACTATTCACCTGTGACAGGTGACAGGCACTGTTTTACACCTGTTAATTGAGTTTGTATTAATTACTTTATAGTTAACTGTATCTATATGTAATGTCTATTTAAATAAAGGAATGAAATAGATTCTCTCATTTCTCATTTTCTTTCCCCTCTATCACTCATTCTTACTTCTCTCTTCCTTCCTTATTCAACCTCATCAGCTTATTATTTACCACCCTATTTGCACTGTAACAACTTTAGATTACACATCTATCAACTTTAGTATACATGTTTACTGAATGGGCTTTTGCACAGTTTCTGTCTACCAAATTCCACTGACAAATGTTGGTCGACCTGATTCTGTGATAGAATACACTTGTCTCAAGTATCAGAAGAATAAAAGCTAAAACCAAGTTCTTAGCTGCACACTTATGTTTGCACCTATATGAATATATGTGTGTGTGTATATATATATATTATGTGTGTGTGTGTGTGTGTGTGTGAGTCTGTATATATATATGTGTGTGTGTGTGTGTGTGTGTGTGTATATATATATATGTGTGTGTGTGTGTGTGTGTGTGCATACCTGAGTGTATGTGTATGTATGCATGTATATATATATATGTGTGTATGAGCGCATACCTGAGTGTATTTGTATGTATGCATGTATATATATATATGTGTGTGTGTGTGTGTGTATGTATGCATGTATATATATATATATGTGTGTGTATACACTCCAGAATGTTAAAAATGTTAAGTTGATCATATCTCCCTACTAGACATGTAATGAGTTCAGTTGTGTTATATACAGTACGAAGGAAAACAATCGGGTTAAACACACTTTCTTCTACTTTCTACATAGGGAACATTCTCAACAACAATTACTCCATCATTTCTATTTCTCTTAATATTTATGTATTATATTCTCTATAATTTGTTGTTGAGATGTTGCTATTAAAGCAATTTATTTTCAAATATTTGTAAAGCTTATTATATATTTACTAAAGAAATATGAAATGGGCTTTATCCTACAATATGTATTTATTTCAGTCAGCAGTGTATTTATTTATTTGGCATTTAACATTTCATTTAGATTACTTTAATATATTTAAGAAATTGTTCTCAATATATAGAATTTTAAAAATCATGAAACAATTTGCCTTATTTGTTGAAAAAGAATTTGCTTTTGATTCAAAGCTAACACTTTAGGCAAAACTAGAGTTGAAAATATTGAAGAGAAATTGTCAATAGAATTGTAGTTTTTCCAAAATTTCTTCTCCTCATGGTATACAACTTAGAATCTCATAATATTAAATTTAAATAAAAGAGGAAAAAAAAACATGAATTGAAATATATGTTGTAGAATTGGTTACAGCAGAGTTTCTATTGCCAATGTATCATAATTCCATCTTGTAAAGGCTATTATATTTTTTATTAGTTCATCAGGTATGATTATTTAGAAATCCAACAATAGGTGTTGAGGGTAAAAGAGAAAGAATTGTAGAAAGGTCTAAGAGAATATATGTTCTTCATTGTTAGCTTAAACAACTCTTTATAGTTTTCATTGACAGGATATAGTGAAAGGCAGTTTCAAAATGATTAATAGCAATTCTTAAAAACCTTTAAAAGAACAAATCTGTTTATTACCTACTTAACTTGTCTGTACACTTTAAGACTAGAGTGAAAAGATAAACAATGTAAGGCAGCTACTGAAACTTAATTCTGTCAGAAATGGAGTTTCAATGGTATTTTGGTTAATAGTGGCGTTGTTTGAAAATAAATTAAGAATAAGAAGACAAGTGCTATACTGAACATTTTAGCGAAACAAATTTTTGGTGAACAAAGAAAAGTTCTTTACATACACAGAACTTTTTGAAAGCTAATTTCCTTTGAACATAAATTCCTCCTTTAAAAATGAAATATATGAAAGTAATGCACCTTTTAGTATATTGTTATGAATGAATAACTAAAGTATTCACAACTAAATGAATTTTCTTGTTTTATATATTATTTCTATTCTAATTAGATTCCAGTGTCCAAATTACTTGGTGCAGGAATCTTTGACACTTTAGAATCAATATAAAAAATCTATGAAGCTAAATTATTTCTATATGAAAATAATAGTTTCTTTGTCTAAGTACATGACGTTTTTGTTTAACTTTGAGATTTAATGAATGGAAGCAAGCAAAGTATATAATAAGCATGTCTTTTATTTTATTGTACTCTGGGGAAGCTGGTATATTAATTCTGGTGTGGTTTTAACTGAATGTCTTAACTAGTTATCATAACAAATTTATTACCGTCTTATAAATGAAGATAATAATATTTCATGTTAGTGTGCATGTTTTTTGTGAGCTCTTGTAACTCATTGATTCTCAGGTGCAATGTATGTAGAGTAAGTCACTTCATAACTCCTCCCAGAAGAGAAATTAAAATAAACATCACAAGCTAATGAAACATCTGTTAAACTCACAATGTTACTACAGCTTTCAGTTAAGGTGTGAACACCATACATTGTTTTAGTACAAGATACAAACACAATGTTTTACAGTGGTTATCAGTTAGTTATTTTATCAACTCCACCATTCACATACTCCAGGTAGTAAGTTATTGCCAGATTAACTTATAAAGAAATGCCTGCCATAGTAATTTTACTAACAGAAGACTTTTGAATTGTCTGAGAGTCCACCCCACTGTTTGTGATGGAAGATCATTTTTTGGTCATTTTTAATTGTTTGTATATTTTTGTTAAGTGGCCATTTGCAATATTTATACATGTTGCAAGATGGCTAACTCTGAAGTAGTAGGAAGAGGTACTCAATACAATGGTGGTAGCAGTAACCTTCAGTGTAACTGTTACAGTTTCTTAATTAAAGACAGAAAAGAAAAGATTTAAATGAAAGAAAAGGCCCTCATAAACACTAACAACCTTCCATCTTTTACAAAAGAAGTGACTCAACTTCCAACAGTTTATGGGCCAAGAATCTTAACTATTAGTCTTTCATCACTTAATTTTGAGTTTAAATCCCACTGAGGTCGATAAATAAAGTAACCACAGGTATTAGTGTGAAGAAATCATTAGAGCATCAGGTAGGATGCCTTGCAGTCTTTCTTTCAGCTCTTTACATTCTCTGTTGAAATCAGTTGTAGATTTAATCCCTAGACTGGATTACCACCACCACCTAGCATTTGGGGGTCTTTGGCAGAATCTTTTCTGTTGTAAACATTTATGCCAGGTCCCTGATTTAAAGATAATAACCTCCTTCTTTCCCATTACAGAAACCCTGAAAACAGTTATATCTGCTGCCCTTCCTCCTGACTTAACAATTAACAACAAAAATCATTAGTATGCAAGGTGTGTATGTGTGTATGTCACAATATGGCTGGTTCATTAACACTACCATACTGATTACTCATTAGTAGACTGGTACAATGGTAATGTTGAGTATTATTCACAGAATTAATATCATGAATGTTCTCTAGTTGTCTGTTTTAGTCTTAATCCCATCTGCATGAGATGTGTGAGAGAGAGTTTCTCCCTAGCACATTCAATCTTTTAATTTAACCTTTGAAATTGTTTACCGCATGTTCAAAAATGCTTCTCTTCATTTTCAGAGCTTCATCTGATGGTTTATCTATAAAACGATCTAAGTTTGATCCAGCTTTGGCTCGTCAGTTTGAAACAAATTCAAAATTTGTCAATGCTGAACTGGAAAAACTTCAGCGAGAGGTTTGTGAAAAAAACATTTTTTTTTAATGCTTTTCTTTTAATATTCAATTACAATTTCAGGTTGTAAAGGTCTAAGTTTAAAAGGAAAGATTTACCTGAGCAGGAAAACAAGAGAGAGACTGATATTATAATTGTGTTACAAGTAACCAAATAAAAAAAATCTTCATTTTGTTTTAAACTTAAATTTCATGTAAAGTTTTGTAAATGAAGATTTCTTCAAGTCCAAGTCGTCTCTCCTGATAGAATTGAAAGTAGAGCTGAATTGGTAAATGTTTCTATAATAGTCCAAGAGACAGATACACCTGAGATCTATATCATGAGCCAACTCCTGTCAATGTCAAAATATTGCCGCTGTTTATTAAACAATTGTTACATAGCTTGGCCAAATAATGTAAAGTTAGTTTCACAATGACACAGTTTGGGGAGCCCCACAATGTGGCACAGCTGGGGGGAGGGTCTCCCACAATGTGTGATCTAGGGGTAAATGGCTTTTACCATTTCATTGGCTTGACCCAAACCTTGTGAGTGAAATTGGGTAAATTAAAACTGCACAGAATACTGTTGTAACTGTCACAGTCATACTGATTAGGGTTATATTAAGGGTGCATATGTCTGTGGAATACTCAGCCCCCACAACCCCCCCAGGAATAAGTAGGTGAAGAAGAAAGAGAAGCAGAGTCTTATTAGTTAAGATATTGTTTAGAATAATGTTATCACCAATGATAGATAAAGACCCAGAAATATCTACCTAGTATTGTCACTGCTACTGAGATAACTGTGACAGGATCACAGCTTTAAAACAATTCCTAACAACACTCACATATGTTTATTATACATAAATATATTGTATATACTTTCATATATACCCCTATGGTTGTTTAGTCTTCAATACTTCATGTGATAAGTCCATCAGAAAAGTTTGTCCTTCTTCTAACTAAACCCAATCTTAAAGAATCTTTACTTTTCCCCGACTACCTCAACATTAAATCACCTAAAATTATTCTTCCATTAAGTTTATCTACAAAAAATAATTTTTTCTCTGTTTTGTGGGTTAAATAAATAAAATAGTAATAATTTGATTTTATTGATTAGATCAAACTATTTTATTGATCAGATCAAACTATTTTATTGATCAGATCAAACTATTTTATTGATCAAATCAAACTGTTTTTCTCTTTTGTTTTTGTAGAAATGTGATTTCTTCATTTAAAAACCCTGATGTTTAATAAAAGGGATGAGATTCTTTAAGATAAAATCTACCAAGTTTTTAGTTGTTATTCAGCTAACATTTCGGTATTTGCTAAACTAGTTTTACTTAAAACATCCTGAGAATCTTTCCCATTGTAGTAAAGAATTATTTTCATGGAAAGAGAGGTTGCTTCTTCATAATTAATCAATAATATATATTTTTGCTTTAAATACCAAATATTTCTTTAATTATAAAAACTAGAAGAACAATATTTAACTAATGTTTTACATTCCTCTTCTCACATCACTTCTTATATCGAGTGTATAATAGCTACATAGGTAGATATCATCATCACTGTTTTACGTCCGTTCTTCCACACTAGCATGGGTTGGACGGGTTGTCCTGTTGTGGGCAGTGTCCGGTCGGCTAACCTTGTCTTGCTCATAGGGGAACTGATTCTGGCTTGATTTCTACAGCTGGCTGCCCTTCCTAACACCTACCTCATTTACAGTGAGTGCTGGGTGCTTTGTTTTCCGTGGCACCTACATGTCCACTTTACAGTGTGGACTGGGTGCTTTTTTGCCGTGGCACCTCCACGACCACTGTGTATACACACACACTTGCACACATATACACATACATATTGTGTATGTTCATCATTGTTTAACATCTATTTTCCCTGCTATCAGAGTTGGACAGGTCTACATAGACCCAGCCAGTACTGAAGTAGAGCTACAGACCTCCCAGACAGGGCAAAGGGTCTCTATTCCACTTTAAATAAAGCACCAGTAATGTACTGGAGTCGATTTAATCGACTTTCCCCTCTACCCAAAATTTCTGGCCTTGTGCCTAAAGTAGAAACAGTTATTTCATGTGTTTCTATCTCAAATTTGATCTCTTCCAGTGTAAAACTAGCAACTAATTATATATTATTGCTATTGTATTAAACATACACATCTCACTTGGATGTTTGCTCTCTCTCTCTCTCTCTCTCTCTCTCTATCTATATTTCATTCTCTCTCTCTCTCTCTCTATGTATCTATCTTTCTATCTGAACCTTATTTACAATAACCTGTACCATAACATCTTACATATTCTTATGTTCCTTTATAACTTCATCTGATGAATGTTTCTAATTGATGTATCCATCATCATCATCATCCTGTCTGTTCTACCTCCTTTAAACTTTCACCTCAATACCAGTAATATACCACATGGTCCAGGTAGACCACCAGTGGTCTCTACCAAAGCCTGGTTGATCCAGTCATACATTAAACTATTCTCATTATGTTCACTATCTTCTGAAAAAAGTGCTACACACCACAGTGCCATACCAAAGTTAGTTTCCACGGTTATATATAAATATAAGCTGTAGTCACAAAATATTTCCAGGTCTTATTTAGTGCTGAGACAAACTCATAGAAAGACCCTAAACATCCAACATTTATTTGTATAATTTCATTGGTATAGAAGAATGACACAGTTTTTAGTCCATTCAGCAACTTTTGTATCATCTTCCCGAGGTACGCCAAAACTACACCTGATGTACCCCTTCCATACACATGCACACATGTGTGTATCATGACTCGTGCACTGTTCATTTTCCTGATGTTTGTGCATTGCCCTATGTACCGTACATGCACTTTTTGATGAGTTGTGGTGCACCTGTTCACTGTACACAATATTTCATTGTTATTATTGTTATTATTATTATATCATGACTCATACACTGTTCATTTTCCTGACATTTGTACATTATTCTATGTACTATACATGCACCTTTGATGAGTTGTAGTGCACCTGAGCACTGTACACAATAATTTCATTATTATTATTATTAGTGATTCAGTTAATTTTTTTAAATTGGTGTTGAATAATGACTTTTATAAATTAGTATGATGAGTGAACTCAAGCTATTTGGTATATAACCATTCCCTGTTACCCAAACCAACCATTCCCTGTTACCCAAACTCAGCATTCCCTGTTACCCAAACCAGAAATGTACTCAACACTCTACAAATGAATTATTGTGTCAGCTAATGTGAATTTGATTTAATCACAGTCCCCTTAATGTTGTCAAATTACCTCCAATAACATTATCTGTAATAAATTAACTTATATTAATATTACCATATGTGTGTGTATACACTTAACTATTTTTGTAAATTTCCAACAGAGTAATGGAAATATTAGCAACTTTAAGATAAGTATTTTAGATGAGATAATAATATATTCTAACAATACTAATGAGGTGTTCCCTTAGTAAATATCTTCAATTGCTAACTAAAACTAACTTAAAATAGTTGTAGTTAGTATTGATAGCTTTGTTTCAGTTATATATATATATCAGTTCATTATAGCACTGTTAACGATGGTGTAAACCACAACATTCAGTACTCTATGCAAGACTTGGATTCTGAAGTAAAACAGTGTTGACCTGAGGGACTGTTACTCAATTCTTCTGTAAACTAGAAATAGGAGATGACTACAAACTGTTAGAGTATATTTTACAGTCTGAATCACAGACTATAAAATATATTTTAAACTGAAAATGTTTAGTGATTATTGTAGCTGTATAAATGCTGTTGTGTTGCTTTTGAATGATAGGCTTGGAATAATTGTTTTTTTGATGACATATTCTTTAAATAATTGCTTCTTACATGTGTGTAAGGTAAAGGTAAACATGAAAACAGGGTTAGTTATATATTTTCAAAGATAAAACTTTTAAATTAACATCTACAAATAAATTTAAAGAAAAGAAAAATATTATGTTAGTTTGATTAATGGATATCTCTGAGGATGGAGAATATTGATATATAGAACTTGCAGTAGTTACAGTTGAATCAGTATTACATAATGGCAGTTAAAAGAATCAACTTTTGTCAATGTAATCATTATTTATTATAAACCTTCTTATTTTCCTTTTAACTGTCTGTTGGTATATAATAATTATCAATAATAATATAGACTTCTTATAAAAACTGTTTATTTTTTATTGACAATGGACAAACCAATAGGAATATGTCCTACACAGAACTAAATATTGCCAATAATGGCATCAATTTTCTGCATTTAGCATTTAATTCTTTTGATTTCTACTAATGTATGTTAGCATTGTCTTTAATTGCTTGTGCTTCCAATAAGGTTTAATTCTATCTAAAATATTGGTATAGCTCCAGTTATTGCATCAATCCTGCTTTTTTTTGCTTCTTTAAATTTTCTTGGCAGCCTAATTATCTTAGATTTGACATTTCTTCTGCTGTTTCCTTTTATCTAGCCAAGTTGTATTGAGTGATGAGAGGAACAACTTCAGATATTTTTTAATCAGAAACTGAGTTTAAAATCAAACAACCAAATATTATTTCTTCAACTTATTATTTCTGATGATGACTTGGGAAGAGAAAGTTAACATACAATATATGTGTATATGTTTCTGCTCTTACCCACACCTGTACATAAACACACACACACATTTATATATATGTATATGTGTGTGTGGGTGTTTCTATTTCTGTTGTTCTTGATTCTTACTTTGAAAATATTTGTGTAAGAAAACAAAACAAACTTAATTGACTGAAAGGGGTTTATATTATTTCCTAATGAAGTCGTGAAGTGCATTGATCTTAAAAAAAAGTGAGTTTGAAGTAACCAGCCTACCACAGGAGATTTCCCTATTCCACATGTAAACAAGTTGTATTTATTATTACAGTGAGGCAATCTGTTCTTTTGTCTTTAGCAGCTTAACCATTATCTGCATATATGAATGCTGCTTTGTGTATTGCATTTATCGTAACTGTATAAACGACCGATGTATGACAACATCATTTTTCCTCACTCCTCACTTTCAGGAACGAATGACAGCAATAAACAATGAAATGGTTAGCTTGAAGCAGAAACAAGATGAAATAAAATCTCAGCTCGTAGCTGCCAAAGATGCTGGTGATGCTGTTTCACTGCAGAAGTTACAAGGAACTCGCGATCTAATAACATCTCGACAGCTTCATCTTATGGCTGAGCAGAATGAAATAATCAAAAAACAGCGCCGCTTTGAACGGTATGTTGTCGGCACATACTGAATTCTTACTTGTTCAGTCCCTTTAAAGCAGAAACCTGTGCAAATTTACTGGTTATTTTTCTTGTTTCAACTTACTCATCGTTTCATATCTTTTCAAGTGGAAATCCTGTTTAAAACTGTTCCAAAAATATTCTATTAAAAAAAATTTATGCTGATTTTTATTTCTTTTGAGAGGTTGGGTGGATTTAGTTTCAATAATTTGTTGATAATCTGTTCTTTGAAAAAGTTCTGGTGTTGTGCAAATGTTTTGTTCTGTTATTTTTCATCCTTCTAAAGGTTTTTGTTGTGCTGTTGTTGTTTTGTTGATGTTGCTGTTGTTTTTCACTAATTATTTCAGTTTAACCACATGATGTGGTTTGTAACATATGATGCTTTAAGATACTAATTATCAGCAATGAGGTACTAATATTTATTGCTTATATTGAAATACTAACTCTAACCCACTAATATACATAATCAGTTTTGTTGCTTAAATCACCTCAGGTTTGGGTCCTTACTCCCTGTCAATATTTTTACAAGATTTAAAATAAGTCAAAATCAAGAGATTCTTGTAAGGTTGTTATTGTGGTCATTCTTCATTGTTGTTTAGAATCAGTTTAAAACTACAATTTTTCTGTAGTTTAACTATTTATCAGGACCGAACATTATAACTTGTGTATGTGAGAGTGTAAATATGTATGTATAAGTATAAACCAGAAAGTACTTTCTATTTTCATAAATGATTTATTTAAGGTTCTTGTAAAACTATTAGATGGTTTGTTCCCTTTAAACAACCAAAATATTTGTTACAGATTCAAGCCAGTTGTTTCTTTATCTTAATCACACAATCTGTTAGTCAGTCAAATATACACCGTCAAACTTAATGTTACAACATCACACAATCTGTCAGTCAAATATACACCGTCAAACTTAATGTTATAACATCACACAATCTGTTAGTCAGTCAAATATATACCGTCAAACTTAATGTTACAACATCACACAATCTGTCAGTCAAATATACACCATCAAACTTAATGTTATAACATCAAACAATCTGTTAGTCAGTCAAATATACACCGTCTCCTCTGTCAAACTCAATCGAAATCTCTACCTTTCTTATAAAAATGTCATCTTATATCACTTTTTTCAAACTGCTGTGACTTATCTTCCTCCAGAAATGATCAACACTTCATTTGAAATACTTATGACTGTTTTTTATCATTTATCAAATTTATATTTCAGTTTTAAAATGTTATTCTACAACAATATTTGATATAGAAATTGTTTTATACTATTGAAGTCAATTTTATTTAGGTTATATTATCCTGGTGAGGTGGTCTTATTAAAATAATTTAGGTTATATTATCCTGGTGAGGTGGTCTTATTAAAATAATTTAGGCTATATTTTCCTGGTGAGGTAGGTCTTATCAAAATATATCAGAAAAGTATTAAATATACAGAAACTCAGTAAAATATTTTACAATTTTAAAAAATATATATATTAATTTTGAACATGAAACTGACTAATTTTGTTTTTAATTCCTATTTTTTTACTTCATTGAATAAATATGGAATTACTACTAATTAATCTGAGGTCAATAAAATAAGTAACAGTTATTTACTGTGGTTAAAGTTCTTCTCAATAACTTCCTGGTCAGTCTCTTTCTATAAGACAATATAAAAAATGTCTAGCAGGATCTCTCAAGAAAGGTTTATGGACAGTCATGCTAACAATAACATCTTTCTTAAACAAGATAAAATCTACACAAAGTGAAGTAATAAATAGCTATTAGTGATGGTCTTAGCTCTGATACAGCCATAGATACTACAAAGAAAGTCTTACACTGAAGTAAAACTAGGTAGTGAATTACTAGAGTGGTTACAATGGCAACTAGAAGGCTTTCCGTTTTTTTGTTCTGGCTGGTTGTTCTCTGAGTTCCAATCCTGCCACGGTCAACTTATAAAAACAAACGTATCAGTCCAGTACTGGTGATAATTCTTCCTCTATATCTCTTTTTCATTTCCTCTCTATCACTCTTTCTCTCCTTCACTGAAAGATATCTGCTGAGTTCAGACCTGGAGATGGGCTCTGCCCAAGAAATGCAGTATGTCACTACAACGTCCCCATGATTCCAGGAGTTATGGGGAAGAACTAGCAAACTACACTTCCTTCAAGTTCCAGTTTAACTTTCTGATGGAATGATGACAAAAATAAGATTTTTCATTAGAATCTCTATCTTTAGATAAATGCGGGGTCTGGTTTAAATTAATATCTGTTTGTATCGTCAATTTCAAAATATTCTTACTATATATATCTTTCAAAATATTCTTTATATCTTAAAATCGATAGTGAAATTAGGAATCGATGTGTGCTGATGTAAGGGAGACTACTCTTTGACGCTAAAACAGCTGGTGCCTCTATACAAAACAACTACATGGATTGACTGTCACACTGCTAGACTTTAGACACTAGTCAGTAATATTTTTAAGTATTATAAGAACTAAAGGTATTTTTAATAAAAAGAGGGGAGTTAAACTTTTGTATTTCATATATATATATATATATTTAAAAATATATAAACTTGTGTTGAATTGTGTATAATTTCAGTGGGGCAACTCTGTATTCTCTTTGTTTAGGTACCAGATGAAGAATGCCCGCTGTAGCAACAACGGCAAAGAATACAATGATGATGAAGCCACAGGTATGAACGGCATTTGATTGCTTGCCTTTCTCTTTGAATTGATCTACAATCACATGTCAAATGTCCGTGTAAAAACCATTATCTTATTCTTTTTATGCTTCCTTGGATCAAAACAAATTCATGTAAGCTTAGAATGCCTTTTTCACTTGATGTCTACTCTCAGACCATTGAAGAGATAACTATCAATTCTCATACCAGTATTATTCATTCATCTCATTTTATCTTCATTCTTTCTCTCTTGTTTATGCATTTATCCTTTTTTTTACTTGGTTTTCTATTTTCTGCTGTTTTTTTACTTTTGTTTTGTTTCTGTTTTAATTTTCTTCCTGTTGGCAGACATTTCTGTGATCCTTTCTTTCTTTGCCATTTTGTCTTATTCACTTCACAACAAATATTTTTTGTTTTTATTTAGCCTCCAATTAATTCTCCACAAAGTTCAACAAAATATATTTAAACAAGTCTCACTAATATCCTCAAGAATAATCTTTAGTATATTTGTCAACTTTCTAAAATGTTAGAAGAAATATACTCTTGTTTTTAACCCTTCTCATTACCATATTTATAATGAAAGACACCGCCTATGTCTTTAACCCTTTCATTGAAAGACATTGCCTATGTCATTAACCCTTTCATTACCAAATTTCTAATGAAAATTCCAGTCTATGTCATTAACCCGTTCATTACCATATTTCTAATGAAAGACACTGTCTATGTCATCAACCCTTTCATTACTATTCTATTACTTGTTCAGGCCAACTTGCCTACAACTCCGTATGCAAATGAAGCTAATCAGCCCATATATATAAGAGTTAAAACTATGTTTGTGCCTATATTGAGTTCTAGCAGAAAGCAAGGTAGAGGGGTCCATTGCTTTGATAACGACCATATAAGTTAGAAACAGTTGTCAGTAATTTCCCCTTGCTTCTGCTGGAACTCACTAGGTGCCCCCCCCCCCCCCACTGCAGGGGGCCCAGGGCATTTGTCATGGGTTTATTGTGTCCTTGGGTAAGACACTTTATTTCAAGTTACTCCACTCCACTCACGTGATTTGAAAGGTCAGCCATACAACATGACTGTCTTACACCGAATCTCCCCAAGAACTACTTTAAGGAGACGTGTTTGTGGAATGCTCAGCCACTTGCAGTTTCACAAGCAAGTTGTTCCATTGGTTACAAAAAGGGATCACTCACCATCAGAACCGACAGAGCTCCAACAACAACAACATAAAAGTAATGTGTGTTTGTTATCTAATATTGACAACTTTCTACCATTCAGTAAACTTGAGATGATACTGTAATATCTGTCCATATGTTATCCTACACCGGTGTTTATGTGAAGAATTCTTAGTTAAGTATTTAGCAGCTCATTTATGATCTTTCACCACCACCCCACCACCCCTCTCTCTCTCTCTCTCTCTCTCTCTCTCAAACATCACCACCACCACCACCCTCAATACTAAATATTGCTTCTCTTCTTCTGAACATTTCTTTGGCTCTTGGCACTAAACTTCCTGCTTCTCTTAATTTAATTGGTAATTTGATTGAGTCAATTAATTTTCTGCTTTCATTACTAATTATTTCAGTTATAATACACATTTACACATACACACACACTCACATAAACATACAGTAATGGAGAACAAAGCATACACAGACCTACAGACATAGTCATATACATTCACACATCTAGACACATACACACACACACACTATGTAGTCCATTTTCTATGGATATTATATTAATTATAATTTTGCTGAAAATCTGAAATTTCTGGATAATTCTCCTGAATTGTGTAACGAGGTATGAAGATAGAAACCAAACTTTTGTGGACTGATTTCTGGCACTAAATATAGTATATCTACCAATATCTACTAATGTAGTATATCTACCAATGTAGTATATCTACCAATGTAGTATATCTACCAATATCTACTAATATAGTATATCTACCAATGTAGTAGATATACCATGTTGGTATATGTTGGTACCACAACATCCAGCCCGAAACAAATGAGGTCGTGTAGGTGTCACGACAAAAAAACACACAGTCCACGCTGTAATGTGGCCGTGTAGGCAACACGGTAAAAACCTCCCAGCCCCACACTGTAAATGTGGTTGGTGTTAGGAAGGGCATCCAGCTGTAGAAAACCCACCAGACAGTCCTATGCGAGCAAGACAACCACTCTTGCCTCAAGTGGGAAAACTCCCGTCCAAACCCATGCAAGCGTGGAATATGGACGTTAAACGATGATGATGATGATGATGATGATGATGATGATGATGATACCGATATCTACTAATATAGTATATCTACCAATGTTGTATATCTACCAATTATAGTTTACTATAGAGTTAGACAGCAGTGGGTATTTGTGGAAGAAGCTCCCCTTGCCTTTCATCTGTACAATGTCAATTAAATAGTAGTACCAGTAATGCACTGGGGTTGGTTTAATCGACTATCCCCCTCCCCAAAATTGTTGGTCTAAATCTCAGTAACCATTATTTTACCTTTGACTCTATCAATTGATTCTGTTTAGATATTGAACTGTTGTTTACCAACTGATTGGTCTCTAACTATTGCTTACACCTGCTCTACATCTACTGCCTCCAGCACTCTATTTCTCACCACGTATCTTCAACTACAATAATCTTATTGATGTGAAAAACAACTTGATTTAACTCACCCCATCACCCCAGTCCCCAAACAACACCATTACCAATGTCTGTTAGGTTCTGGGACCTCCCAGTCCCCAAACAACACCATTACCAATGTCTGTTAGGTTCTGGGACCTCCCAGTCCCCAAACAACACCATTACCAATGCTTGTTAGGTTCTGGGACCTCCCAGTCCCCAAACAACACCATTACCAATGTCTGTTAGGTTCTGGGACCTCCCAGTCCCCAAACAACACCATTACCAATGTCTGTTAGGTTCTGGGACCTCCCAGTCCCCAAACAACACCATTACCAATGCTTGTTAGGTTCTGGGACCTCCCAGTCCCCAAACAACACCATTACCAATGTCTGTTAGGTTCTGGGACCTCCCAGTCCCCAAACAACACCATTACCAATGTCTGTTAGGTTCTGGGACCTCCCAGTCCCCAAACAACACCATTACCAATGCTTGTTAGGTTCTGGGACCTCCCAGTCCCCAAACAACACCATTACCAATGCTTGTTAGGTTCTGGGACCTCCCAGTCCCCAAACAACACCATTACCAATGCTTGTTAGGTTCTTGGACCTCCCAGTCCCCAAACAACACCATTACCAATGCTTGTTAGGTTCTGGGACCTCCCAGTCCCCAAACAACACCATTACCAATGCTTGTTAGGTTCTTGGACCTCCCAGTCCCCAAACAACACCATTACCAATGCTTGTTAGGTTCTGGGACCTCCCAGTCCCCAAACAACACCATTACCAATGCTTGTTAGGTTCTGGGACCTCCCAGTCCCCAAACAACACCATTACCAATGCTTGTTAGGTTCTTGGACCTCCCAGTCCCCAAACAACACCATTACCAATGCTTGTTAGGTTCTGGGACCTCCCAGTCCCCAAACAACACCATTACCAATGCTTGTTAGGTTCTTGGACCTCCCAGTCCCCAAACAACACCATTACCAATGCTTGTTAGGTTCTGGGACCTCCCAGTCCCCAAACAACACCATTACCAATGTCTGTTAGGTTCTGGGACCTCCCAGTCCCCAAACAACACCATTACCAATGCTTGTTAGGTTCTGGGACCTCCCAGTCCCCAAACAACACCATTACCAATGCTTGTTAGGTTCTGGGACCTCCCAGTCCCCAAACAACACCATTACCAATGCTTGTTAGGTTCTTGGACCTCTGGTTCCTCGATAAAACTATCCTTGGCTGTGTTTGTCTGCCTTAATGTATAAATATAATATGTTTGCTCATCTTTCAATGTTATAAAAGTGTTTTCCTGCCATCTTTGCATGTGTTAACCAATGTCTGAAGTAATAAGTTTTATCACTTCAAACTTCACTAATTAAATAATCAACATTTTCTCACATTATGTAATATGTCATAATTATCATCAAATTTTATATTGACATCTCACCTTTCTTCTCTCTCTCTCTCTCTCTCTCTCTCACACTACAGATACACAGACACAGGTGTGTGTGTGTGTATATATAACACTATAAATGTGGGTGTCTGTACTCCAGTATGTGTACTTGTGTGTGTGTGTGAAATATGAAGGATTTCAGTAATAAAGTAAAACTAAACTATCAATAGAGTTTCTTCCAACAAAATATTTCCATAATACAAATCAATTCCTCCTAATAAATATAGATCCTTAACTTCTGATGGAAGGTTCTGGCAATAGAATTAGTTAGAATTAATCAGTTTAAGTTTTGAAGAGATGACAGAATAAATACCAACTGGTATAGTTGTTATGTAACAATGGTTTGTTATATAACCAATATTTACAGACTCACATATAATATAGATGTTATGTAGCAATGGTTCGTTATATAACCAATATTTACAGACTCACATATAATATAGTTGTTATGTAACAATGGTTCGTTATATAACCAATATTTACAGACTCACATATAATATAGTTGTTATGTAACAATGGTTTGTTATATAACCAATATTTACAGACTCACATATAATATAGTTGTTATGTAACAATGGTTCGTTATATAACCAATATTTACAGACTCACATATAATATAGTTGTTATGTAACAATGGTTCGTTATATAACCAATATTTACAGACTCACATATAATATAGTTGTTATGTAACAATGGTTCGTTATATAACCAATATTTACAGACTCACATATAATATAGTTGTTATGTAACAATGGTTCGTTATATAACCAATATTTACAGACTCACATATAATATAGTTGTTATGTAACAATGGTTCGTTATATAACCAATATTTACAGACTCACATATAATATAGTTGTTATGTAACAATGGTTCGTTATATAACCAATATTTACAGACTCACATATAATATAGATGTTATGTAGCAATGGTTCGTTATATAACCAATATTTACAGACTCACATATAATATAGATGTTATGTAGCAATGGTTCGTTATATAACCAATATTTACAGACTCACATATAATATAGATGTTATGTAGCAATGGTTCGTTATATAACCAATATTTACAGACTCACATATAATATAGATGTTATGTAGCAATGGTTCGTTATATAACCAATATTTACAGACTCACATATAATATAGATGTTATGTAGCAATGGTTCGTTATATAACCAATATTTACAGACTCACATATAATATAGATGTTATGTAGCAATGGTTCGTTATATAACCAATATTTACAGACTCACATATAATATAGATGTTATGTAGCAATGGTTCGTTATATAACCAATATTTGCAGACTCACATATAATATAGATGTTATGTAGCAATGGTTCGTTATATAACCAATATTTACAGACTCACATATAATATAGTTGTTATGTGGCATTGTTACAATCTTGGTTCCTTTACAACCAATATTTACAGACATAAATTCATTCCTACATGTTATTCCTACACAAGCAATGTTATGAGTTGTGTAACAAATGTCAGAGTAAGTTGTTGCTAAGGAAACTTGACAGTTTCTGGTACAACTTTATTACTAGGGAGGTTGATAGGGTTTATAAACGCAGAACTATAACCGTCTTACAACTTGTCTCTTCTGTAATTCTCAAATATTGCTAGCTATATAGTAACTGAGTATTATAGATTGTACAAAGTCAATGAGATGACATATTGGACCACTTCAGTATTGAGATGGTCTGTAGCAACATTTCCATATTTCATAGACCATCCCTGAAGCAAACATTTTCTCTGTTTGTGTTTGCCGTAATTCCTTTATTGATTAACTTATTATACAATCCACATCTGATGATTTGCCAGGATCTTATGTAAATATAAGACTTTAATGGAACATCACTGGTCCGGCCTGCTATGGTTTTAATCAAACTAATATATATATATATATATATGTGTGTGTGTGTGTGTGTGAACGTCATCATCATTATTTTACATTTGCTTTTCCATGCTTACATACATACATATACATACATATATGCACATACATACAAAATGATAATTTTTAGACGAGTTTAATCTAAATCCATTTGAATCTTATGGGGACGTAATAGTTTTTGTTTTAATATTTGTCAAACTTAAAACTTGATAGAATTCTAAATAACGTTAAAAGTCTGAAGTAGAGACATGTGATAGTTCCGTATGACAGGAGAACCTTCAAACTAATCTGTTATATTAGTCATCTATA